>JANRGW010005063.1:0-15343 GCA_024733675.1 Psilopsiagon aymara | reverse complement strand
TAGGATGAGAGAGTTGGGGCTGTTCAGCCTGGAGAAGAGAAGGCTGCATGGAGACCTCATAGCAGCCTTCCAGTATCGGAAGGGAGACTATAGGGATGCTGGGGAGGGACTCTTCATTAGGGACTGTAGTGATAGGACAAGGGGTAACAGATTCAAACTTAGACTGGGGAAGTTTAGACTGGATATGAGGAAGAACTTCTTTACTGTGCAGGTGGTGAGGCACTGGAATGGGCTGCCCAGGGAAACTGTGAATGCTCCATCCCTGTCATGCTCACGAATAGGTTGGACAGAGCTTTGGGAGACATGGCTTAGTGGAAGGTGTCTGTGCACATGGCAGGGGGCTTGGAACTAGATGATCTTAAGGTCCTTTCCAAACCTAACTGTTCTATGATTCTATGATTTCCTCAATCTATAATTTGCCTTTTCAAGTCATTAGCCAGTAGCCTATTCCTCCAGTTTAATTTCCTTTACTCACCAGGCTGTTGATGTGCTTTCGGTTCTCCCTGACCTAATTGAGGGGGTTTAACAATCCCCTTTTACTGGGCCTGTTCCTTTGATGCCTGAGCATGGAAGGCACTTCTCACTTTTTTTTTTTTAAAAAAGAAAGGTCTTTCTTAAGGCATTATTGCAGTTGATACTCCCATCACTGCAGTAATCATGGAAGCAAGTGGAATCCCCTCCCTTGATCTGAAGAAATAATGCATGAGAGGATTCAGTCAGGGGCTGTAAATTTTTTTCTCTAAACTCCCTCCATCCTGCACATGGAGACAAGTACTGCAGAGGAGTCTCAGCATAGTCCACAGTTTGAGACAACTTATTTAAGCATTAGTTCAACATAATTGTTACTGACAATCCTATTTAGCGGGAGCATATTATACATGTGTGCGAGTTTAAGGACAGACAGTGCTGTTGGGACTTTCTTACTATCTGAAATTCTTCATCATGGGAGCAGCTTTCTCCTTCATATGTCAGAGACAAATCTAGTCCTTCATTCAGGTATCTAATTTGGCCTGAACACATAAGCCAGACTCCGAGGTACTGTTCCTACTGTTGTCCTTTCAAGAAATACTAGTTACCAGGGCTATAACAAGCCT
Source organism: Psilopsiagon aymara (assembly GCA_024733675.1). Lineage (NCBI taxonomy): Eukaryota > Metazoa > Chordata > Aves > Psittaciformes > Psittacidae > Psilopsiagon > Psilopsiagon aymara. The sequence continues at coordinate 14,249 of JANRGW010005063.1, read as the reverse complement.
CAGATTGTGTCTTTCTTTTGTTTGGTTTGAAGAGGGATTAAAATCCACAAATCCACACTGCTGTCAGAATAGCCCATGCTATAGTGTATAGTCTGTCTTCTCACTCTTTCCCTTTGAAGGCTAACTTACAATAACAAATTGTTCTGCTGCAGCAAGAGAAATAAGTGAGAAATGCCTGCTGTAGTCTGGTAGTCTAGGCATTTAGATTGTGGAAAAAATATTTGTGCAGGCCTTTATTGGAGGCATTCCATTTCTGTATGACTGTAAATGAGTTCAGCAAGACACCAGTTCACAAATAGTATTCATGTTCAGATTATTCTTTTAGGAGACAGAAATACTGCAGTTCTATCCCTGATCCCAGTCCAGCACACTGGTTTTCCCCCAGTCATGCTACTACTACTCTAACACTAGGCAAGAGGTAGGAGGAAGAGGCACAAGCACTGCTTCTCCTGTATGTTTTGCATAGTTTAAATATGCTATTAGCTTGCTAGACCCCAGAAGGGAGACGAAAGAATTAACGAATTGTGAAGCTTGCTGGCTCCTAGGCAGTACAGTAGTAGTAGCTGGTCTTCAGTGGCTGTTCATACAGTGAGTACTAGGAATAGAATAGGATGGGGATATTGTCTGCTTTGGTACTGTAGAAATATAGGTGGGAGAAGAACAAGGCTTTCATAGACAAGAGCTTTCTATGTCCCTTGTCATGGACAAACATAAACTGATGGTTACAGGTTTTGCCATCAGCTAGTTTTTGAACTATACATACATGTATCTGCAACTTGAAAGCAGAAGTTTATTGTCTCAATTGAATGGCAGTGTCAATACACACTGATAATAAACCACTGCACTGCCAGAACAAATATCTGAACAGCGTAATTACTGATAGAAAGGGAATTTCTTTCTTTTTTTTATTTCTGAGGCAGAGAACTGAGGACCATCCAACCAACCCTAACATGACTCAGGAAGATTTATTTAGAGTAGCATATATGCACAGGGAGACCCTTTCTGGCATTACAGACTGTAAATTATGGTTATTCCTAGGAGGCAACAGAAGAGGTTCTGTCAGTTGTACAATTACTTGTTATTGGCAGTGCTCTTTCAATTCAAGAAAACATTGGCTGAGGTTCAAGACCAAGATTTGGCTCAAATGCCACCATAATTTTTCAGAAATGTTATGAATGTTCCTCAAGAAATAGTTTCATAAGAAAGCCACAAAAATGTGTTCAGCTAGGTTACAGGATATCTAGAATGATATCCAAAATTTTTAACACAGAAGATCAATTGCCTTAATTTCACCAAAGGAAATTTTTACCTGTCCAAGTGGCTGATAACTCCCTTACAAAATGATACCCAACACATTTGGATGAACTCTTGCATAAATACCAATATATGTATATATGCACACAACTCATCACACACCTCCAACATTCATTTTGAAGGATAAGCTATCAAAATAGGAAAAAAAAAATAATTAGTGAGAATGGAAGAAAGTCCTATCACTGTGAAGGTAATGACATGTTGGATGTGCACTAATAGCCTGAGGGTCACATACTGAACATAAATTCAGTCAATAGTATCTCATGCTATATTCCCACGCTTGAGTGAACTTTATCTTACAAGCACTGCTTCTCCTGTATGTTTTGTATGGTTTAAATATGCTATTAGCTTGCTAGAATCCAAAAGGGAGACAAAAGAATTAACGAATTGTGAAGTAGAAGTTGATGAGATTTTTTCCACTGCTGCCAGTGAAGGCAAGATGTCAAAAGTATGTATGCCTACAATATAGAAGGGCTAAAGCATGTTTCATTACTGATCTCAGTTCTAGGAATCTTAGTAAACATTAGTAAACTAACCTTTAGGTTATTCTCACTAGAACCCTTAAATTGCTAGAAGGGACTGAAGACAAGTCATGTAAAATGTGCGCTTTTGAAAATATCACAAAACACCTTTAATGATTACCGCGGTTATCAGGAACACAACAGACTACTTGTACAATTTTTTTTGACAACACTTTATACAAAATTACTGGAAACTTGCTAAATTCTTCCAGATAATTCCTCTTTGCAATGGGATGAAGACATATGAGCATAACTATGAAGCAAAAGCAGAAGAAAAAGTAATTTCTACCTGTACAATATTCATACAATTAGAAGTGTATCTCCTAGGAGGCAGATGTAAAATTATCTTAATTCTAACATATATTGGGAATATCTTCTCCAATTTCAGGACATTAAGCCCTTTGCACCTTTAATCAGCTGTCTAAACTGGTAATATTAATTTCCTTATTGGCAATATTAATTAAATTTGGTGACATATTTTGAGGCTTACCAGTGGAAGACACTGCAGCTAGGAAAGTAGTTCAACCCTTCCCTAACTGAACGGGCCTCTCTAAGCCTGTATTTCCCTTCGCTTTTTTGTTTCCTGGGCTGCAGAAAGATTTTAGGTCTGTAGTTAACCCAGAGGTTCTTTCCATCTATCAATTCTCCAGTGAATTTTTGGTACTTACAGTTTTGATGGTAGTGTGATCAGATACTTCTTCCTCACACTCATTTCAAAGCTATTTTAGATTATAAAGGTCTGGCATATTCTCAAGCACAAATCTTAAATCTGGCAACATCTCCAACAGACATATGCATACAGAAAGCAGAAGGCTAGACAAAACAGGATAATTTGAAGACTGTATTTAATAGAACAGGAAAGAAACAGAATTAAATTCCCCCAATTGGATAAGATTGCTGCAAAGAAATGAACTTGTAGCTCAGTAGAATGTGTAAGTTTTGCCTCTCTGCAAGCTATAAAAATTAATGCTTACTAGTTAAGGTTCCAGTGTATATAAATAATTTGGTTCCTATTTAATCGCATTTCTGGAGGACTGAGCAGAAATAGAAAAACACCCAAAGTTTATTTATACTGATTAAAACCATTCCCAGACCTTAAAATACCAGGGAGAATTTTCTTCCCAAAGAAAAGTTAGATTGTTTCCTGATTTTATCAGTTGCTAATTAATATCTGAGTCTTAGACCCAAGATAACCCTCCCATACCATCTGATAGTACAGTTTATATGAAACAGACCAAAAATGTAGTATACAGGTGACAAAAGACATCACAGAAACATATTCCTATATCTTTAATGGAAAAATTTTGTTACAATTTAGGTTATGTGATATTCTTGCATTTTGAAAATGTGTGAAAGAAAATGCACAGAATAAAAAGTTGAGACACCAATGAATGTAGATATTTTAAATGACCAAGTCATAAAAGAAATAAAATACATTACACAAATAAACAAAGGTTATATCCACAGTCATGAATACACACTCTCCTCTACAAAACAACAATAAATAAAATCACATTATATGCAGATAGTTCTACTTACATCAGTACAATATACTGTGCAGCTTTCTGTTTGTTTTCTATTAGACTCATATTAGGTTTCTCTGTTGTCCAGTATTTTTTCATTAAGAATGAACAATATCACCAAAAAAGGGGGGACAAAGTTAATGTCCACAGTGTCTATCCTGAGTCCTTTTAGTTTTATGATAATCACACCCTTTGCACAAGAAACACAGCAAATTCTACCCATTACTTTCATCCCATTACTCTACCCAAATCTTCTCAGTAATTTTAGACCTGCACACAAACCCAACATTGTTACTAGTTGAAAATACAATATTAGGGCATGGTACACCCTAAGCAGCTCCTACACACCACTTAAATCCTGCTTAAATTTTAGATGAGGTGGCTATGTGAGATATAAAAGGTGAATAAGCTTTCTGAGTCTCCAATAAAGCAGGTCTTGAACAATAAGGACAGTGTACTGCGCAGAAAAAGCTTGATCCCAATCCTCTGTAGAGTCAACAGTATCTTCATAGTAGTATCATCAGTCCCTGAGCATTTTCCCTCTTCTCTCTCCCTAACTCAACTGCACATTTTCTCTATACTCTCAAGAGATGTTTTCATCCTTTGCATCCTATACTGCATAAGGCATCACAACTTCTGCCACAAAGCTACATCAGGGAGATACTAAATATGGGAAGAAACATTTATCATCTCACATGGCACCAGAACAAATGACCTCTGATTAGTAACTGTGATATTAGCTTTTCAGAGATGGTTTGTTCTTCTGTCAGACTACCTATGCAGTTCACAGAGAAAGAGAAGTCCAGATCATCACCAGGCACGAGCCAACACAGCTGTGCTCATGTCTGCTGATAGTGTAGTGTAACATTAGCAAGACCTCTCTTCATTGTTTGGGGAGGAGACATGTGTTCCCTGTGCATACCAGTTGAGATTACAAAAAAAAAACCATTAAAACAAGATTATCTTTTTTAATCCCTTTTTTCATACATTTTCTTTGCTTGCCCTAGTGTCCTCTAGAAACATTCACATGACAAACACCAAATAACAGTTCACACAGAGTGGATTTTAACCTTTCAAAGATTTAACACCTAATGAATCCACGTAAGATTTCTAAAGTACTATAGCTTAACATACAAACTTTAACAGTGTCAGGTTACTTAGAATACTTTGCCTTAGATGCAGTGTTAAGAACTTAGTGGTTAGTGAGAGATTCTGAATGAGCTCTAAGCCTCTCCTTTTGAATGCTAGCTTTGTATGCTGCAAATCTGGTGCATGTCAGGTAGGAGTCATTCTGAAAGGTACATTCTGGTTGAAGTAATAGAATAATAAAACAGTCTATGTAATGATATTCTGGACATGATTAAACACTAGCCCAAGAAAGGCTCAAAGCTGTGGCAGCATTGTCTTCCTGATCAAAACCAGCAGTAACTTCACAAAACCACCATCATTAACCTGTGTCCTTTCTCTCTCTATGGGAGAGATAAAGGAAGAGCTGCATTTATGCCAGACTTAAGGGTTCAGTGGGGCAAACCACAGTGCTTAGGCCTCTTCTCATTCTTCAGACAAGACACTATCAAAGTCTGTCACACAGTTTGATGATCCCTGTAGACAGCCAAATCTGAGGTTTCACAAACAGCTTTTTGTTTTAATTTCAACAATCATTTTCCATCAGTCTCAGAGCTCAGATGTTAAAAGGTATTCAAGAATACAAAAAATACAGGCCTCAAGCCATTTGATTTCATTTCTGCTTCTAAGCAGGGATACACGCACAGTGCAAACACTTTCATTTTCCACTTGAAAGATTACACGCACAATCTGTTTGTGAAAGAAAGGGTGGGAGGAGACATACACAACACATTCAAAGGTGAAACTTTTTCCAGCATGTCCTTAAAAACATACTCCAAAAAGTAACTTTTTTGTATTTCAAACAAAGTATTTCTTTGCTTCTAAAAAGGGCTAAAACTGCCTCCTACAAAACACACACTTTACTGAAATTTATCCCTTCATTGCTCGCTCTTGTGAGTGAAGATACTAGTTTACTAGGACATACTGCTGACAGAAAAGGTAATGGACTATTAGAAACTCAAAATTCTATTACTATATGCCCTGTTCTGTAGAAAGTGGTCACCAGATTTGGTGTCGTTTTATAGTAACAACAATTGACATCACCTGGCGTCATCTCACAATGCTGGACTAGTGCACTTTTGCTGATCCCAGTGGCACCTGGTTATCATTTTGATGGGATTGCTTTTATAACCACAGTTATTTATGGAAGCCTTGGCTGGTTTTAAAAGGAAAGGATACTAACTGAAATATTCAGATTAAACTTCAAAAAGTTTTTGTTTGATCTAATTTTTCAGTTTTGCTTAGTTAAAAGATGGGCAACATCAGACAATTCTGGGTCTACACCTCCAGGAACAGCCAGTGTGGCCACTGCCCAGCACCAGCTGTGAAGGCAGCTGAGCTGCCCTGCAGCAGTGACAATGGCTGAAATTTATACAAAAGCCACTTCTTGGTGAAGAGGGAGCATCTCTGACTAAATGCTGGAAAATGGCTGTCTCTTTTCAAAGTACTTCTGAAGCTAGAGAAAAGAGCATGAAAACAATGGAGAATTCAAATGTTTACACTAGCTTGGGAGAAAAAGAGGAAAAATAACCTCAATTGCTTTATTTAAAGAAACAGTCCAGCTACACGGCTACTCTGAAGCACAGAGGAGGGCAGTGAAGGATGTGGAACTGTCTTGAGCTCCAGAAAAGGTGGACTGAATTGCCACAGAAATTTACGACCAGGACTATTAGCTTCCTGTCTTTGATGTCTATTCTTGGCTTTCCAGGAGCATTATGGCATTCATGAGGTGAAAATCAGGCCAGAGCCAAGGTCAGCTAAGGCTGATGCAGCCTGTTCTACTGCAAAGCTGAGAAATTCACTCTGAACTGCTTCAAGATGCTGAGTTTAAAGCCTGGAGACACTTCACTGAGGGCCCAAGTCTACTTCCATTGAATCAATGAAAGGAGTATTTTTCATCAGCGTAATGGAAGTGTGATCTCATCTCCTAGCTAAAACATCAGATTCATTCAGTAAAACACGCTGTCAAGGAGCATGCTCTTATTTTGTCCAGCACAAATGTTTTCAAAGCATTAGATACACTTTAATAGTTCGACATTAAAAACCAACAAAATACTTTCAATAACACAGTAAAGCATTTGATAAAACCAAATTGAAAATAGATAAAATTTATTTTCAGAAGTGAACGAATATAACTCTTGAATAAACAGAATTCTGGCCACAATCTTGCAAGGTGCACAGTACTCTCAATCAAGTCTTAACAATGACTGAATGAACTTAGCTGAGAATGGTCTTCAATGAAGCACATCACAGAAGGAACTGGAAATTAACTGGTGATGGTGATAGTCACAACTCAGGACACACAAAATGTCCACAAACAAAACTTCCAGAACTACCAGTGGCCCAGGCCACAGCATCCAGGCATCTGACTCTAAAGTTGTGGGTCTCAGTGTACTGTATCACCGGTACTATGGCAAGTTTTGCTTCATCTTTGTCACCTTGCAGTGGAAGTCTGAAGGTTGAAGGTAAGAATGCACAAGTCAGATCACAGAACCCTCATGAACTGTGAGATGAACCAGATATTAAGCTGACCAGCATTTGGTAATTTAAAAAAATGCTAAATTAGCAGAATTTGTCAAAATTTGACAAAAAAAAAAAAAAAAAAGTTTGCAGCCACTAGTTCAATTTAACAGGCAGAACTCTAAGATTTAGCAATAAATGTATTACCTATGGGGCTAACCTTTCTCCAATTCAAGCACATGGCAAGATTCCCTTTCATTCAGCCACGGCTAGCATCATACCCTTTGGTTCCAAGTGAGCAAAGCTCTTATCAGCTGAAGTTGAGTGATTTAAAGTGTGTTCTAACGTGCTGAGGTGTGTCAAAGCCCTCCTTGTGCTGCTCTGTAATAAAGATTTATGTTTTTAATATGGCCATTTTATCAAAGCTAAAAATGTAGGTTTTGAAAACTCTTTTGAGAATAAATTATTTTAATTAGACATTCTCTTACAGAGTTCAAAGCCTAAACATTCTGACATTGAGCTAATGCAGATGAACCAGAAAGGAAGATTGCATTAGCTGGTAAAGAATTCCTTTGCTGAATAATCTAAACTCCACACAGTTTTTGATCTATGGTCTATGAAAGACTTGGGAAATATTAGTAAGAACACTGTGAAAGCAGCTAAGAAGTGCAAGTTTATTTATGCTATACAGGTATCTACTTATGTGGAATGTCTTTAACAATCTCCATACTTCCACAGGGAAAATGAACAGGTAGGTGTGCACCGATATAGAAAGATTAAAGCCCATTAGTATAAATTGTACTAATGCGCAAGAAAGGTTCACCTTTGTCGGGAGGTGTTGGGATGTAAAGTGTGGCTAGGCCTCCATCAGCACCCCACCAACAGATACTCAAAAAAACTTCCTGATTAAAACCCCTACACTATTTTAATTAATAAGTGGCCTTTCATTAAACTTTTTTTTTTTTTTTTTTAAAATATGCCTAGATACAGTAAGATGACATAACAGAAGAGCTGTATTGACAATTTATTGTCCCAGACACATCTCCTGGCTTGTGTCTTCTGACCTGGCAAGATCAGAAGATCTCTGATGAAGAGCAGATCTCTGCTACTGTACTGCTCTCTAACTAGTGTTTGTTTCAGTACCAATTCACACTGCAAGACAAGTCATAACAATTTCAAAAAAGTTTATGCTTCAAATCATACCCTCTTTACATATTTGAAAATTTCCCTTCACTTTTTCTGTGGCAAAGTAGTCAAATGGATGAAAGAAAGTAAAAATATTGAAAGCCAGCCATATCTGCAAAACAAGTAGATCAAAATTTCCTGGGAAATGATTGGAAAAAACCCCCAAATCTTATGCATGCTTATGAGCTAGACAAACTCAACTGCTTGAAAAGAATTCCCAAAACTGATCAGGAAGTCTTTGTTTCTCCAGAACTACCAGTGGCCTAGGACAAAGCATCAAGGCATCTAACTCTGAAGTTTTGGGTCTCAGCGTACTAAATCACCGGTACTATGGCAAGTTTTGCTTGATCTCTGTCAACTTGCAGTGGAAGTCCACATGCTGAAAATAAGAACTTGGAAGTCAGCACTCCACAGCACTATGAATGCTGCTCTAGCCTACATTGCTTGCTGGTGCCCAGGAGAAAAAGAAGCTACTTCAGAAAACTATCCATTGACTGCAGTGTTACTCTGGTCACACAGGCTCAGACTGGGAAACAGGATGATGGAAATCTACTGTGTAAACAACACCTATTACAATGAGTCCTAAAGATACCAAATCTACCTGGTCTACATCCACCAGCTATACTGAAGCTGCTCCGACAGTCAGAAAACCTTTCCCTCTGGCTGTCTGGGACATTGGACAGTATTTTACAAGGGCAAGTGATGCATGTGCTGAGAGGCAAGTGTAACATAAGGAAAAGAGTCCAAGGAAACACTCCATTGGTTATTTCCCCACCAACAAATAAAAAACAGCAGAAACAAGGCAGAGCCAGCTTTTCTCTTCATTCACTTCCAGCTACGCTGAAAAGGTTTCTATGAATTGGCACTCTCGCTTTTCAGGGCCTAGAACTCCTGTAGAACACAGGCTTTAGAGCCAGTTTTGAGATAAACTTTCAAGTCTGACGCACTGCTGAGACCAGGAAGTTCTACTTATGAAATCAAAATAGCATAAACCAAAAGATTTCATGCTCCAGCTGGGTTTTCCATGCACAATACTTTTATGGATACTGGTCATCACATTTATAATATGTACTGTTCATTTTCATTTGTTGACTAGAAAACACAGAGCTCTCCTTTGTCTGGTATAAAATAACATGTCAGTAGCTAATCCATCACAGATTCAGTTTTACTCCTGGTAAAGTCAATGGCTAAAGTCCAAGGGGTACTGACTGCAGCAGGACTAAAGTCAGCCCTAGAGCAGTATTTTACCACCCTAATTCCTGAATGTTGTTCCTTGTGTGTTTAATTGTACACACATGAATATGTAGTCTCACTGACTGATGTAGAACTATTTAGCATGTGAAAAGTTCATTATTTTCAGGATCAGGGCCATCATCACATGGACAAATTACTGCATGTATATATTTTAAATAACTATCTGAATGTTGCACATGCCTGGAGAAGAAAGTGGGGCAAAAAGTCTGTTACAATTGATAAAGTCATTTCTCTTTCCCTAAATACTAGTTCTAAAACATATTTACAGCTGTTGACTTTCCCTGCATGTTACTCCTATCATAAAAAATATGTCTTCAAAACATGCTCTTCCTTAATTTTTAATCCTACGAAAGCAAAAATAGATACTTTAATAGAAAAATACAAGATAAAAATATCCTAAAAATAAAATGGTAGCATGGAACGTCGTTTTTACACAAAAAAGATCCCCTTTTGAATTGTGTCAGCTATACAAACACTTTCATATTTACAATTTTGGATGCAGCCCCGTGCTCACTGAAGTTAACGGGATTTCTGCCACTGACTTCAGTGAGAACAGAAGCAGGCCCTACACGGACTATACTTGTCTCTTTAAAATCACGGCAGTGGCGAGTAAGAAGCTTGATAAAACACACATAAGACTGAGGAATTAGGCAGTCCTTTATGGAGGCCTGATTGTCTTCTCTCTCACTATGTCATATCAGTGAAACTTCACATCCTTCACTGGAGTTTTTTGTAACTCTCAGCATCTAAGAGGAAGAATCAGTGCTTTTGATTGTGATACTACACAAACAAGGAATATTTTATGTGTGTTTCTACCTGCCTGACTTTCTCAGTGAAATTAATTACGCCCCAATGGAATTAATTACACCCAAGTGCCAGTTCCCTCACAGAACTAAACTCCATTTGCCCAATCTTGTATCCCCCATAATCAATGGCAATGATTCAGCGATGCAGGATCATCCCCAAACGAATCCCTTTCTTCCTTTTGACAGCAACCAACACCTGTGCCTGTGAAACCATATTTGATATCTACAAGTGAGACACAATTAAGGAAGAAGGTGGTAGGAGCTAAAAAAAGTAACAAGAGGGAACAGAATGAGGCATTCCCCATCAACTAAACCCAGATCTGCTCCCCTTAATATACGCATTAAGAAATACCATTTTTACATCCTGTCACATCAAACTGCATCATTTTCTTTTTTCATGAGATGAAATGCCATGTGGCACAATGTGATTAGTAAATTATTCCTGAGCTTCTGAAAGAAATTAAGACAAAATTACTGCTTAAAAGAGTGAGTTCAAGAGCCTCTTCTTTTTACATTGATGTCTTTGGTTGTGTCGTTTTCCCTAATTTTTTTTTCCCCCAGGGAGAATGGGATTCTTTTTCTTCTTCTTTATGCGGCAGAAAAATGAGATCTAATGGAGTCTTCACGTAACTGCCGATGTTTCCCCATGTTACAGTCCTCCTGTCGAGTTCGTCTCTCAATAGTTATTCTGTATTTCTTTCTGCATGAAAGGAAAGGAACAAGAGTGAGAAATCCTTCTCCAGCTATACAGTAACAGGACTTCCCTTATAAAGAATGCCTGTAGGGGACAGCTGGGTGCGGGTTGAAAAATGAAAAATGGCAGAATGTGAAACCCTGATCAAAGATTAAAGTAGTTTGCCTTGAAACATTTTACCCAGGCTCAAGAATGCCTGTTAATTTCTACACAGTAGTCTCAAAGCACCAAGACACAGACATTTTCTTCTTTGAACATTTCTGATTTAGTGTCATGTGAACTGTGTCACATCACTGCTTTGTACTGATCAAAGCCAAAATTTCTTTCCAGTAACAGGGGTGGGGGAGTTCTTAGGCAGAGTTCAAACAAGAGATCTGACTATTCTGTTGTATTTCTCACTGAAACTGTATATTAACTAACTAATCCTCCCTTCTCCCTCTGAGAAAACTACTATGCTTGTAATGTCAGAGGAGGAGGTAGTATGATGAATTAAGAAAAGGGATGTAGAGGGTAGGTAAGAAATAAATACAATTGCTCATGCATCAGAAACAGTTTTTCCTGTGTGTCTTCCTCTAGGGCCTTTTGAAGAATTCTGATATGTTACTTTATACGTCAAACAAGTCCTCTGACTGCCTTTCAGTTTCCCCTTTAGTATCCCCCAAATCCCCAAAATTAAGAAGATTCCTATCTATATTTCATGTATTTATGCTTCTACCAACTTTCAGGACCAATTTTTCCAAAAGGCATTAGTACAGCCCCAAATGCATACAGCTCTGCCTGTGAAGATGCGTGATAGAAAGCTTGTATGCCAAGTTTGCATGCCTGGTTGTGGTAATTACAGATCCAAATGAGATGCAATCAGAAGATATATACAGTTTGAAAAGCACAGAAGCCGCAGGTACAGGCTACTGCCAGGCACACAATTGCTAGACCTACATTTCCTGAAAATATGACCCATACATCTTCATATGTTAGATTTCATATATTTACTCTAATGGTGGAATGAGAGGGTTGTCCCTATACTTGCTTTGAGTAAGTGCAATCAGATGTCCAGGGTGAAATGCACATCATGTTCTTTAGGGGCCTCATACATGAAGATGTATCTGACAGAGTACCCAAGGTTTCCTTTAGCCCTCAGCCCTCTTTAGCCTCATTTCATGTCCTCACATACCAAACCCATCCTCAATATGAGCAGTGATAAATAACACAGCTCAAAACTGTCATCTCAGATTAAGAATTCATAAAAGATGCAAGTACCTCTGATGACATACAATATTAAGACAGACCTGTATTTTCTTTTAAAGAGAGTCTTTAGTCAGTCTTGGCTAACTTATCTTCTTTCAGACAACAAATTATATAAGCACCAAACACATGTAAGAGTAAAATCACACTGCAGAATTTTAGCTGTAAGCACCTGATTAATAATCCTGGTTCTGGGACCTCTGAAACCCTGAAAATGTGCTCTTGAATTGAAGCATTTTTTTGCTTTTTTCATTTTTTAACATTCTTTCTAAACAAATATTTTTACTGGATTGAATTAGTTAATTCTTATATCAGAGGTTAATTTTATTCTCCTTTTCTCTTCCATAGCATAAAAGGATAAATTACAGCATATATAATACACTGAACATGTATAACTAATTTATTCTGTCAGTGTAGGATCAGCTCTTAAGACTTGAGATTTGTTGAAGAGCTGTGAAAGAATTATTTCACTTAACCAGAAATAAAACACTGATCACCCTGCACTGACCTCAGCTTATTAAGTTAAATGCACAGCTTTGAAATCCAAATTCTCTCTTATACCAAAACAGAAATCTCTCTCTAGCTTCCAGTACAATTCTGCTCAATATTGAAAAACTAAGAACGGTACCAGGCAAGTGACATAAATCTCTCACACAACCACAGCCTGCACAATTGTGCTGGCAAGAAGTACCAAACGGAGCTTTTGAGGCCAGGGTGCTTACTAAAGCAAGTGTGAATGACTAGAATTCACTGGAATTACTTTCACAAGCAATGCTACTCAGAGATGTAAGGGGTCACAGGATGAGGCTTTGAGTTACAAAAATGATCTGGATATGCACAAAAGGACAATCCAAGTGTGCTATTTTGGTGGGAATTTTACCACAGATTATTATGGTGCCTCCCTGTCTCACATCACGGATGTGCTGCCAGGAGCTAAGAGGCTTTGAAATAAAGAATTCACAGAACTTTCAAAGAATTGGACTAACCTGAAAAAGTAAAAAGCCATTAGCAATCCTGCTCCGAGCAAGGCACCCACAACTATTCCTGTGACTGCTGATTCTCCTAGACCACCTGCTTGAAAAGGGGAAAAATAAACAATCAGGGTTCATACTGACAACTATCTGCATTCACATATTGGAAAACACACACAACTAGGAAATCAGTGACCAACATCAGATAATACAGAAGCCTTTCAGAGCTCAGGACTCAATGGGAACCTCTTTTTTAGTTCCAGTTTCTGCATGTTTATTTTTTGTCCTTGCTTTTCTGGGGTTAAGTCCTGAAGATCAGCGTCAGACAAAGACACAGTTCTAGAGACGTGATGCACAGGAATGTTGTTAGCAAACTGGTCTGGACAACTTGGTCTGAATCATAACACAGTCTGGGATTACAGTGACGCACATAATAGGAATCAGCACTTAATATGCCCTGAGTCATTATAACAGAAACAAACTCGTTTCACTTAGCATCATAACCCTCTGTCACCCCGGTTTATTAAAATAAATGTATGATTATCCAGGAGTTCCTCAATTATTTATTTCTTCTGAACCTATGTTGTTTCAAATTAAACCTGTAGGGGCTTTGCTTTGCTTCAAATCTATGCAGAGGCAGAGAAAGAAACACACTGGCTGACGTGGAGCCCAAATAGGGACTGTCACTCTGTAAAGTGCAAGGCAATTTTGTTTGTTTATCAGGATGTGTGGAAAAAGGTGCACAGGTACACCATGGTAAGCACAAGGGGTGTGGGCTGGAAATAGCCTCTACAGTATGTACATACACACAGGTTTTTCAGGAATTGAAGAACTGTCAGGTTGTCGATACCTTGTCACTGCAGCACTAGCAATTTGTTTTATGTGGATAGCTGAGACCACTCTGCCACCAAGGCACCAGTATCTTCCTACCCTTATCTCCCTGCAACATTCTGCTCACTACAATATGATCTGCAAAGTCAGTACACTGCAAAACAAGGGCACCTTCTCTGTGGACAGCAGTCACAGCCTTCTGGATTCACAGACTTCACTTCTTCTCAGTCTACTGGCTCCCCACGTGCCCTCTCAATAGCGCTGAAAATCATTCTGCACTGGAAGAACACTACTCCTGTCAACATTGCCTCCCCAGCTGCTAC
>JANRGW010005062.1:0-10334 GCA_024733675.1 Psilopsiagon aymara | reverse complement strand
TGGAAGGCTGCTCTGAGGTCTCCATGCAGCCTTCTCTTCTCCAGGCTGAACAGCCCCAACTTTCTCATCCTATCTTCGTATATGCAGCCTGTACCTGATTTACCATCTGAATTTTAGTGCATGAACGTGCCTGAACTTAAGAAAATAATAGCAAAAAGAAGTAAATAAGTGTTTAATAAAAAGATGGGAAAACAAAGCTGGGATTTGCTCTTCTGGTTGGTTTTACTTTGGGCTTTGGTTTGATTTTCCTCAGGTTGCTCTTTTTCTGTCTCTTAATTGATATCCCACTTTCATTAACTCATGGAAATGCAAATGCATGTTAACACAGAATGAAGATGTTTTCCCAACAAGATTAATTAATTACCGAGGCAAGCAATTAATAACACTGACTAGTGTTCTTAAATCAAGTACACAGTGCAAGAAACTGTTGCTGGGTAGGATTAAGCTGAAGCGCTGTATCCCAAATGAGAAACACAAAAGTAAATCATCTCCAAGAGGCTAGACGTTTCCAAAGCAGAGGTGGACGTGACTGCTGTTTGGAGATGTACCAGAGCAAACTCATTAAGACAGATCATTTTGGAAAACAGAAAAAACTCACAGTGCTTTTTGCATTTACTTATGCATCTGCTTTTGGCTTCAGCCACAATTTCCTTCAGAAAAGTACAAATACTGTCAAATGTTACTGTGGCTGCCTCATTGGTGCTGTTCAAGTGGAAGATTTCCCTGCCTGTGGCAGGGGGTTAGAACCAGATGATCTTCAAGATCCCTTCCCACCCAAACCATTCCATGATTCTATGAAATGGTATTTTTCCTGCCGTGGAGCTATTCCCACTCTGTTCTTCTGGAGACAGGAGCTGCCTCCTCCTGTTCCCTGAATGTCTAATCCTGACTATTTAATGAAGCCAGACTTTCAGGTCTTGATCCCTTCTCTCAGCTTTGGGAGCACTGAGGTTGCACAGCTTGCAGTCGGTGTTCTGGGATCTCATGCTTCCCAAACTCTGGCAGCAGTTCAGTTTAGCGCCTGACGTAACTTAGGCTTACATTTTAGAGCTGCTACTAGCAGGGAAGGTCTTGACTCTCCCTCGGCTTGTTTAAAGCATGCTAATCGCTCTGTACATCGCGTGGTGTCTGAGTAGTGATGCACAGACTGAATGGGACTGAATTTTCCTCCCATTGATACCTTCAAGCGTTGCTGCTAACCTCAGAGTGGTTCTTCATGAGTTTGATTTCCAATTTGCAGTGTGATTTTACTTGACTGCAAACTTTAGGCTTGCTCAATATTTATGCCTTTAATGCAACTACATATTGAACTGATATTTTACGCATCACTACATGTTGCTATGCATCAGAATTACACCTTGTTAATATAATCTCATATACCAGAACTATTGTAGGTAGATCAAATCATTTAAAATAATTTAAGGATGCAGCAGGTTCATTAGGAGTAAAAGCTCATTTTAAATATCGCAAACTGATTCAGAGTCATTATTGTATTGTTGTTTATACATACTTGTGAACTTCATCAAATATTTATGTTGGCCTAATTCAGAGCTGACGTTCACGAGTCTTCGCTGATTTACAGTGATGAAGCCAGGTAAATAATTCTAATCTCGTTGTATGAAAACTCATTTCTGTAATTAAGTAACACATTCACTTCAATGCTTGCTCCAGGTCACAGCCTCCTTCTGCTGTCTCTTCCCTTTCCTAGAAAAGGTGTGGAGGGTGCTGTTTCCAGGAATGTACATGTCCAGCACCATTCCCTGTTTATAGTCAGGCTGTAATCCTAATTTCTGTGAGAAACTCTGGGTGCACCTGAAAGCGCTGTTTTAAGGGATGAAAGTAAAGTGTTTTCTTCAGGATGCCAACTGGTAGATTTACAGCATCCTCCCCAGTCTACCTGCCAGCATGGAGTGGTAGCAGTTCATACAGAAAGCCACATTATTATGCTTTTAAATAGTTCTATATGTAATTATATTCCAAGTAAGACTAAGTTTTGAGAAAGAAGTGGAAAGAGACTTGGCAGATTGGATGTCTTGGATGCTCTCTGAACCTTACTCCTGGGTGGACTCAAGAAGCAAAAGCCTTTCTGTAGCCACATCTAACTTATGGGAGTCAGGAGGACTCCACAGCTCTCCAGGGACCAGAGATGCTCCATCTTCACTATAAAACAAGGTGTGTGTGCAGGGAGGGAGCCACCCATTGCTCTCTGATGTTGGGAAGTCATGAGTGCAATCACATCCTTGGTGTCCTGCTCCCCTGGCCACAGCTGCCTAGGCACCCAAGGTGTGAAGGGCAGTCCATGGGTGCCAGAGCTGGGTGCCTGCAGCCTTCAGGATGGTTTCCTTGGAATCAGCATCCCTCCCGACGAGTCCGTCAGGGTCTGCCACTGCAAGGCTGGAGCTGCTTTCTTAAGCAGAGGCCTGATTTTAGAGACTTGAAAATTGAGTGGCTTGTTGATGTGCCTGTTAGTTGTGAAACACATCTCTCTGGTTTATCAGTTCCCTTTGGGGATCTCTGCTGCTTATCATTCCTGCTCCCATTTCTCTTCCAATATTAATTAATCTTTGTCAAGTGAAGCAACAATTTACTTGTCAGATCAATGACTGGATTTCCCTGGCTTTCCCTTGGGCTTTCAGTAAGAAACGGTATCACTTACCCTGCTGGATTACTGGGGTGGATTAGACTATTGTGGGTGATGCTACTGTGAATAAAAACGTGATCTGACAGCTGCGGGTCAGTACACGCTTTACATTAAGCTGGAGGTAATAAAATGAGGTGCTAAAAGAGATTGAGTTTGTGAGCTAAACAGGAGTCTAAAAAGCATGTGAGGTTCAAAGCACTGACCTGCAGGCTGTGGGTGTGTAGGATTACAAAAGCAGGGACGGTATCAAATGGGCTATAAATATGTATTTGTGGAGGTTAGGAGCATGCTTTCCAGTAAATCATTTCATAACTGCTGGAGGTGGCTTACGCCTTCATCCTAGGAGGTGGTTTGGGAAGCCTTGGAGCAGGATATTGCAGTAGCAGAACTGCTGTTGCGCACAAGCTTCTTAATTTATGTTTTCCTTATTCCTTTCTTTCTCTCCATCATTTTTCTTCCTGTGTTTATGTAAGTGTGTAGTATATTCCCTTTCTCTATTATATTTTGACCCATTTTAAGAGAGTCCACTGGAGTTTAGGCGAAGGAAATAAAACCACCCCGCACTGATGGGTTCCCTGGTGTCAGGTGTTTAGAAGTGGAATGGTTGTTGTCAGCATCAGGGAGAGAAAGAAGCAGCTAGAGAACCGCTGTTGAGTACATACAGATGTGCCACTGACGCAGTTCTGATGGACTGGGGCTGGGGTATGAAAAGCTGCACATTTGCTTCTTTTAAGGAGGGAGAATGTGAGTAAGGTCATAATTTAAACATCACTGAATAAAGATCATTTTTCTGTTGTGTATTTTGTAGGCATTTATGAGCAGCTGCATATTAAGGCTTTGTCAGGCTTGGGAAGTAGGTGCTCAGGATATTGAATTTATTAAATTGGAGTTTATTGAATTTCCTTTGGATTCTTTTGGTGATGTAATGTCACTATTGTGCTTGTCGTGTGCAGCTGGCTGCTGCACGGGGGTCTGATGTGCAGCAGCAAATGAATACATCCATGTGGTTTGGATATGTTGTTAATAGCTAGAGATACTCTGAGCAGATGAAGGACAAGATACTGATCCAGACCTACCTTTTGGTTTCCCCAAGACTTCACCAAAGTCTGGATTAATTTAGACCTGAAAACATGACTATTTTCACATTGTTTTCCTTGGAGTTGCCAGAAGCCTGTGGTGTTTTTTCCCAAGTTCTGGTATTTCATAGAGTCAGCCAGGTTGGAAAAGAGCTTTAAGCTCATCCAGTCCAACCATTCCCCTGCACTGTCAAGGCCACCACTAACCCATGGCACTGAGGGCCTCATCTACACCGTGTGTGAACACTTCCAGGGACGGTGACTCCAGCACTGCCCTGGGCAGCCTCTTCCAATGCCTGAGCACCCTTTGGGGAAGGAATTGTTCCTAATCTCCAGTCTAAACCTCCTCTGGTGCAGCTTGAGGCCAAATGGTGTATGTGTCCTTCTGCTCCCCACCAAAATGATGTCACTCTACATCCAATGGCATTTTCTTCACAACATGCTTCAACCACAGCCTTTTGAACAGTGTTATGCATTGATAAATTCTCTTTCTAGTCTTATTATAGAATCATAGTTAGGGTTATTCCTGACACACTGCGACTGAGTATGCTTTTGCTCAATCTTCTGGGCTTTTCAGCTCATGCAACACGTTCTAGGGGGTCATAATGATAAGAAACACTTTCAATGGTGCTTGAACCCAAAAGCTGAGACCAGGGTTAGCTGGCTCTGGGGGACGGCACTTGTTCTCAGCACATGGATACTAGTTTATGTATCTTTGTCCTTTGACATTATCTTGGGGAGCAGTTAGATGAACCTGAGGTTGCAGACAGAAAGATAACCAAGTCATGGTTGCTGAATCTCGTTGCCACTTGACTGACATTTCTAAGCCCCCCAAATACTTTTAAGCCACTGTTGGTTTAGATGGGAGATTATTCCAAATGGCTGCAGCAGTGCGTTGATCTCTTGTGAAACTATGTCAATGAAAAATTGAGTCGTGAGGACACTTCACAGAGGATGGTAGACTTGCGTTTTGCTGCTGCTCCCATCTAATTATCCATTATACCTCAATGAAAGAAGGAAATTGCCTAAGGCTAAAAACACCACCAAATTTTAAGTTGGAGCATGGAACTTGCACTGATCCAAGTCCAGTCTGGAATTCAGCTGCTTCCTAAACATTTATCTTTGGGAATTGCTGAAGCAAAATAAATCAGAGCGCATAAGAAGGAAGAAAGGAATGGAAATCCAAGGACTCAGGTGCAGCAACTCGGGGTTTGCTGCTGTTATTTGCAGCAATCCAGCCCAGTGCTGCCCCCAGGAGAAGTTGGTTTGCTTTTATTACTTAGAGGGTTTTGCCTGAACAGGATTTTGGAAAGCTGTCTTGCTTTTGTTGCTGTTGTTGACTTCAATCGTTGCAGCACAGATTTGTAGTCCCTTGTGCAATATCTTTCTGGGGTTGTCTTTTTCTGTTACTAAAATAAAGAAGATTCCTAAGTTACAGGTTATTATTTCTGTCTTAGGCACTCACTGCAGGATGGAACTGGAATGAAGTTAGTGAGGTCTTGTCTTCACATTGTAATAGGTGTATTTCTGCTAGATTTTATTAAGCTTTCTCTGTAACTAAAAAGGTAACAGCAATGAGATCTGAAAGTGAGGTTGATCTGAAAGGTTCATGTAATTCACCTTTCTGACATGCAGTGTTTAAGTAGCTGGTTCTGGACAGGTTTCAGTTTCTCTAACAGATACTTGTAAGATTCTTCCTACTGTTTCCTGGGTGTAAGGTGTTTATGTCTAAGGCCTCATTAGGGATGTTTGTTGAGTCCTGTTTATACTTCTCTGCTGTGCCACAATCTTGAATTTCTCAGTTTTTTCCCTGAAAATGAATAAATGACATTCTTCAATACCTGAAGGGGGCATGCAAGGATGCCAGAGAGGGACTCTTCAGTAGGGACTGTAGTGATAGGACAAAGGGTGATGGGTTCAAATTGAAACAGGGGAAGTTCAGGTTGGATACAAGGAAGGAGTTCTTTACTGTGAGGGTGGTGAGGCACTGGAATGGGTTGCCCAGAGAAGCAGTAAATGCTCCATCCCTTCAGCGTTGAAGGCCAGGTTGGACAGAGCCTTGGGTAACATGGTGTAGTGTGAGGCATCCCTGCCCGTGGCAGGGGATTGAAACTGGATGACCTTAAGGTCCTTCCAGTCCTAACAATTCTGTGAGTCCATGATTGTTTTCTTCATGCTGCAGCTCTTCTGGATTTCTGACTCTTGATGCTTGCTGAACAAGTGTTTCTTTTGTAATAGTTTTGCCTGGCATTACTACTTTTTGCAAACCTTCCCTAGGAGCAGTTCACTTTGGTGGCCCAAGGTTGTAGCACACAGGTTGTAGGAGCTGCTAAAGCTGCTCTGTGTGGTTGTGCTTCACATTGCTTCTGCTGACATCTAACACAGATATCTGTGGTTGTTACTGTCTCAGTTTAATGTTGACAATATCTCCTTCAGGTCTGTTTGATTTCTCTTCTAATCTAAAGAATTTTCTGCTCCCAGTTATAGATTTGAGTTTCAAATCTTTTTTTCCCAAATAAAAAGATAATGCATATTTTAGAGGGAATTCTGAGGGTTAAAGACCTGCAAATTTTCAAAGCCAAGTGCCCCTTTTAATAGCAAGAAGTTACACTGTCTCTCTGTGAAAAGATTCCAAAGCACTAAGGCTTTAACTAGACACTGTTTTCTCTGTCAAGCATCCATTCAGTAGTCCTGCGTGCAGAGTTCTTCCACAATTAAGCCTTAATTTCTTTGGTATCTGTGAATTCTGACATGCCAGAACACTGCAGAAATGCTGCTAAATTTCAGTACCTATTGTGTATTTGAGAGAATATTGCTTGCTTATATTTCTTTCTATACATTTTCCTTTTTATTTTTTTTAACTGTTCTGTCCTTGCACTCAACAGTCATTCCTTGGGGAGCTGACAGTCTGTTTTGTAACCATGGGCACAACTGCATCTGAATTGGGATTTATTCACTGGAAGGGAAGGGAAGCAGAACAGAACATTAACCCACTGCAAAGACAAATAAACCTTATTCTCTGTGTGGGAAAGAAGTCTCTGTGAAAAATGTCCTTATTGAGCAAGTCTTCCAGATGGCCGTGCTCGCTGCTTAGCTGGCTCTGCTGAAAGCCAAGTCCCACAGCAGTGCCTTTGAGAGCCTGCTGAATGCTTGGAGCATCAACAACCTGGACAGAGTTTTGACAGTGGGATCAGCCCCACTGCGTGGAAGAGTCTGGGCCCTGCTGACATTTGTGCTTTGCAAATTAAAGTATTTATTTATAGGAACAAATGCCCTCTTGCTTTGGAGGGTTTCCTTTAACCACCGTGATTAGAAACTGTTTGCAACCACCGTGATTAGAAACTGTTTGCTTGCATTCAGCTCACGGATGTGGAGCCCTAATCTCTGCAGCCCAGCGCCGAGACTGGCCTTTATAGGATCACAGAATGGTTTGGGTTGAAAAGGACTTGAAGCTCATCCAGTTCCAGCCCCCTGCCACAGGCAGGGACACCTTCCACTGCAGCAGCTTGCTCCAAAGCCCTGTCCAACCTGGCCTTGAACACTGCCAGGGATGGGGCAGCCACAGCTTCTCTGGGCACCCTGTGCCAGCGCCTCAGCACCCTCACAGGGAGGAACTTCTTTATATATGAACCAAATCTCCTGTTTTAGTTTGAACCCATCACCTCTTGTGCTATCACTGCAGTCCCTAGTGAAGAGTCCCTCCTGTAGACTACCTTCAGATGCTGGAAGCCTGCTATGATGTCTCCACTCAGCCTTCTCTTATATGCTGGGAAGTGTTTGGTTTGGGATTGTTCTGCAGGGCTTTTGTGTGCTGTTACAGCACGTGAGTCAACTTCTGATCCCGGTGCTGAGCGCTGTTATCCCTGTGACTGCTCTGAGAGGTGCGGGAGATGCATCCTGTAGAGAGCAGGTCCCTGTGCTGCGTGTGCTGTAATCCTGGGGAGCAGGGTGCTGAGTGCTGCACCCTCTGGGTAGAGCTTGTGTGTTGAGTTAGACAGGGGGCCTGGCTCCGGCATATTCCCTATTTCACAGGGCACATTGCAACTCCCATTATGACTTGGGACTACCTGCCTCATCCTAGCATATTTTTCTGCTTAAAATAGTCTTAACAATATATATATATTATATATTATATATATTATATATTATTATTACATATTATATATTATTATTATATATTATATATATCTATATATAATCTGTGCTTGCTCTGTGTGCTCAGGCACAACTGTCACCCTGGCTTAGCTGCAGAGTTCTCAGAAATACCTTTCTAACATTTTATTGCTGTTTGTATTGCTTTAAAGCGCCTGATCTGTGACCAGTGGACGGTTTTATTGCCTTCTGTGAGCTTTGTTTCTGAGGCAGAATGGGTTTATTATTTAATGGATACTGTTGGTTTGGGGGAAGAACCTCCCTTGGATGTTGTCCCACTAAAAGAATCCACAAGACTCTTATCTCTTGACCTTCAAGATTTCATGGCTGTGGGCATGTCCATCCCACACTGTGGGGCACAGGGGTGCCCAGGGGCTGGAGCCACTGGTCAGAGCCATGCCAGCTAAAAATCAGCTCAGATGTGGACATTAAAGGCACTTGGACTCTAGGGAGCTCTTAAGTAAATGTGGTGTCGCCCAGAGGGTTGTTGGCCTTTTTTGCCTTTCTCACCTCAACTTCATTGTGGAGTCACTGGAGGCACAAAGAGCTTTCTCTTGGTAGTTCCAGCCGCTTTCAGGGCTCCACTGTGGGTCTCCATCAGGCTGGAGCATCTCTGCTAGTTAAGTGACAAACTAATGGGAAAAGGCGAGTTTTGAAGTCATTCAAGAGCAGGGATCAATCACGTATTGCATGAATCATGTCCGATTGTTGTTCCTCTGCATTACTTGTCATTTCACTTACTTAGACTCACTGGAAAGGCATACTTGAATCCTTCTATTAAGCTGTGCATCTTTGTTCCTCCATCCTCCACTCTCACCTCATTGCCTTTGCAGAGTTCCTACTCTAGCTAGACCTTCCCTTCTACAACCTACCCAGAAGGCCAAAGTCCTTACAGAAAGTGCATCTTTTCTGTGTGACTTGTAGAGAAACTTGATTCATGCTTAGTCTTGGTTACTGTAATAACTGAATCTGACAAGTTTCTTAAAGTCTATTTAAGCCTCTATGGTGTCTAAGCTCTCTCTTCAAACACTTGTAGTGATGCAACAGTATTGGGTGCAAGTTGCAGTGAAAATACCTGTTTGCTGGCTGTATTATCTTCATACACATGTGTTTGCATTTAATCCATGTGTCATTTTCTCTGGACAGTTGCTTAATGCTGCATGTTGGAAGGAATTTGCTGTGGAATATAAGAACAAAATGTTGAAGCACAGCGGGTGAGATCTTTTGCATCTGGCCTTTAACTCTGTTATTCTTATGCTGAAGTGTCATGCTTATCAAGGAGCTTTTTCATCTGCTGGAAAGCATCTCAAATAGGGGTCATTCTCTGTGAATCTTTGCTATTTATAATACACCTCATTAGACCATAGTTAGGATTTAAATGGATTACTTTAGTGCAATCAGCTACTGTAATTGCACCTGGAGCAGCCCTTGTACTGCTGCATGCCATACCTGAGGATCAAGACACTGCGAAATTATCCCACCACCGCTTTTCCTTGGTAGCTTTAATTAGCTTGGATTGTATATCCTGAGCTGAGCTGCCCAGGCTCACAATTAGTAAACCCAGCAGAACATAAACCAGCTTGGAAATCTGGTGAAGCACAGTAAGCGTGGAGCACTGAGCTTCATGTATCATGGGAGCATCATGCTACTGCTAAACCCAGGGACAAAGCCTGGGATGTAAAAACCCTTATGAGGCAATTTCTGCCATCAATTGCAATGCCAATATGTTTTATTGCGTTTTACAGCATGTGCCATCAAAGTGAAATGAGCATGAGATTACCAAAATGTGAATTAAGAAGTTGAAATTGAAGTGGATTTGTGAACCTGGAGAAAGCAGGGATGAAATAAACTCCTCTCAGAAGCAGAAGTGATGTCAGGATTGTCACGTTGATTTGCATGGCCATGAATACCAGATGGATCTTAAAATCGCTTTCAGAAATGGTTTATTAGGAGGATACTTGGAGGAGCAGAAGTGTTATTTCACATATCATGGGGTAGGGAAATGATCATCCAGTGCCAGAGGAGGTATACTGGGAGTTGCAGGTTATCTCTGGGATTCCTGGATAGAATGAACATGGATTGGACTAGAATACTTCATAGATGCCACTTGCTGAGAATCTACCTCATGTATTCATGTGATTTAATAGGTAAGGCCTGAGATTATTAACAACAAAGGAGAGTTGCTCTGGGCTAATAGTGAATCTGATCTGGCTCAAACACCAAAGCCTTGTCTGGTGTAGATCAGTGTCAGGTTATTTCAGGAGATAGTCTGAATGAGAAAGATGAGATTCTTTGATCATAGGTATCCTTGTCATTTTAAATGTGCTTTAAACCAGAATCATGGATTAAGATGATGACACCAAGCTGGGTGGTTCGGTTGATGTGTCAGAGGGAAGGAATGTCATCCAGAGGGACCTTGACACGCTTGTGAGGTGGGCTGATGCCAACCTGATGAAGTTTAACCA
>JANRGW010005061.1:1364-34543 GCA_024733675.1 Psilopsiagon aymara | reverse complement strand
AGGGAAGTAGCTCTGTCCTCAGGCGCGGCAGGGGCCGCCACCAGGCCGGAAGGGTCGCGAGGGGAGGGAGACCGGTACCTTGGCGGTCGGCACCACCGTGATCTTCTTGAAGTTGTACAGAGCCATGGCGGCCGCCCCAGCCGGACCGAGCCGCACGCCGCCGGAAGAGACCGCGGCACCGTCCCTCTCGCGAGAGCCCAGCGCTTCCGTGCAGGGGAGGCGGGGAGGGGCAGGGCCCAGCCGGGCGGCGGTGCTGGGCGGTGGGCTGTAGCTCCCGCGCAGGCTGTGCGGCTTTGCGGCCCCGGTGGCCTGTGGATGTCACAGCAGTCATGCTTTGTGCCCTGTAGGACCGTGAAGGCAGAATGCATTTTCACCCTCTTCGCTTACATGATTAAAGGCTAATCTCCGTTATCACAAAGGAATACAGTATCAGGATAACCTTGTCAGTGCTGAGGGGCCCCTGACCCCTGTGGTCCCCAGCCCACCGCAGTGAGAAGTCATCTGTGTTGCCCGGGGGTGCCACCCGCCCGTGGGTCAACAGGAGCAGCCCTCTGGATCACCCTGCGGAGTGGAGGGGTACTGCCTGCCCGGATGCTGCGTTGAGCGTTAGACGAGTGTTTAGAGAAAGGACCGAAGTTGGGGAAAGGGGCGGATTAAGGTGGAAAAGGGAGGAAAAAGCGTGGAGAAATTGAGAGAACATGGATAAAAGAGGCTAGTAGCATGGCAAAAAACTGGTTAGTACTGGAGTCTGACCATGGCCTGCACACCGAATCACCATGGGATGTTCTGCCATATTAAGCTCAATTTCTAACCATTTTCCTGGTTCAGGGGCTGTCTTCTACCCGCTTATGCAGCCAAGTGCTGCCACAGGGAAAGGGGCAAGGATTCACAGTAGCCGTAGGATTCACAGTGTAAGTGCCAGGAACTGGAGGGACTGCAATGTGTGCACGCTGTACATCAGTGTATGTACATCTGCATACATCCATGTGTGTGTATGCAGCTGGCAGGTCTCCAGGGGCCAGCTGCCGGGTGATCTGAGTGCAAGGGTCTGGTGGCTGGCCATGCACACCAAGACACCTGTACTGTGCGTGTCTTCTCATGGAGCTCACACTCAGCCTTCCTCCCAGCAGGGCCTGGGGCCACGGGGCTGCCACAGCCTCGCCTCTGTCAGGGTACTGGGTTCCTAACCCCAAACTAGAAAGAAGACTGTCTCTATCCCAGCTGAAACCAGGAGACACACACATTCTTCCTTCCCTTTTTCCTTCATTCCCCCAGCCCCCCCCCCCTTCTTTTCTTCATAGTAACTTTCAGTGACCTGTCTCATACTAAATTATAAATCCTTACCGATAGAGGCAATGCCTGAGTGAATTCTAGAGAAGCTTATGATATTGACTGTACCTTGTGCTCTATTCTTTTGCATATGTCCATCTAGATACCTAATACATGACCTTGAAGGATACCTAAATGCAGTGTGTGTGTCTGTCCCTGTTTTCTACTTGACACTAAAAGGAAGTGGCCATGCACTGAAATGCATCAATTTCAAAAAAATTACAAATTACTTGATACACTTTGGAAGGCGAGTTAGATTAAAAATTAAGAATTCCCTTGGCTTCTACACTTCTCTCTTCTCTCTCCACACAAAGCGTAACATTTTCCACTTGAGAGAACTTAGCCATGTATTACTCTGTCACTGCCCATTTTTCTACAGTGCTAGGAATTCAAATGTACAACTCCTTCTACATTTCCTTTATTTCATTGTGCTCCCAATTTTGATGAAATGCTCCAAGCATCTGTCTAATGTGCTGAAAGTTTGTAAGGTATTGGAACACCAAGAATTCATCTCATCAGATGCAAGCCAGTAACTAGTCTTTTCCAGAAATCAATTTCAGTAATGGCTGTATGAGCACTATTCAATCATAAACATGCTGTTGGAGCCATCCCTGTTTCTATAGCATCTTGATGGTGCTGCAGCTGCCCTATTATGAAGGTGTGTGCTGCTTCATAAACATTTTGATACAACCGGCCTGTCAGTGTTCAAGGCCAGGTTGGATGTGGCTTGGAGTAACCTGGTCTAGTGGAAGGTGTCCCTACCTGTGGCAAGGTGTGGAACTAGATGAGCTTTAAGGTCCCTTCCAACCCAAACCACTCTATGATTCTATGCTGACCACTTCAGTCTACTTTCTTGAAGTGTTCTTGTGCAGCAAGATTTGACTTCACACTTTATTTATATTCTGTTTTGCCTGCATACACCACCCCCCCCATCCCCTCATTCCCCAGTTTCTGGAAAGATCCCTCCAATATCTGGCCTGAGACACCCAGACCACCCAGCAGCTAGGACCACATCCTAAGCCCCCCCAGGCTCTGGCACCTCTGACGTGAGCCTCTGAAGCCCAAAGCCCCATGCCTGTTGCAGGTACTCACAACTCTACATGCAGACATGGCCTGCAAACCCTTCCATGTTACTGACCCTCAACATTCTGATTAGCCAGGAGCTGGGTCACAGAGCCCCTGGTCTCACACTGCGTGTACATTACCACTTTCTTGAGCAGTTTTCAAGAGAACTAGTTCCCTCCAGGACCAAATTTGGGCAGTGTTCTGAGTACTGTGTTCCCTGGAGACTTATTCCAGGTGCCAGGAGAGGTCAGACCATGTCAAGTTATATTCCTTTTGGTCCACACAATTCCTTTTCCCAGCTGGCTTGCTGCAGTCAGACATCCTCATTCATATCTGTGACAAACTCCAGGTATGTTACACTTACTCTCTGTTTCGTACTTTAAAAACACCACTCCAGTAGACTATAACTACGACTCATATCACTTTGAAATTAAAAACTACACAAAAATATTCTTGTGCCTTATACAAGGGAAACAGTGTCCTCCAGCAAGACTTAGACCATGTCTGTGCTGATCATCCACAGAGGTACCTGGAAAAATGGGCACAAAAATGGACATCACCCAGGGTGATCAGTTTGAATGTGATTGTCGGAGGGTAGATGGAGTTGGACATACTTGGCAAATTGATGCATTTCAATTTGATAGACAAAATCATTGAAGCTTAGTCTCACAAAATGACAAGACCTCTTCTTGTAGGGTTCTTCCATCTGTAAGTACATTCATTCTGTAGAATCAAATCCAAATTCAGTTAAAGTCTACATCAAGATTGTCTGCCATTTCAACAATCTGCTCTTGTAAAGCTGTTTTCACTTTCAGTCATTATGTGTATGTATGCTAGAGTTTTAAAGCTGATTTGTCGAGCTAACACTGCACACAATGAATGTGGAGGAAACAGGAGGCTCAGCATCCTGTTTTCTTAACAGAAAATACCTTTGAGGGGGGTTTATCTGATAACCTCTTGGTCTGACAGCAATATACAGTCCCTCTCACCTTTTGATTTAAGTAGCTTACATCCAACTAACAGGCTGGTGAGACAGTATTATTTCTGAAGGCCATTTTGCTTCTGTTTGGTTTCTTGGATTTGAAAGCTCTCCATGTCAGCAGCCACGTTGCAGGAAAATAGTGCTGAATGGCCATCATAATGAGGAAACACAGGCCTGAACAGACCTGGCAGCTTCCCTAACCTCTTGCTCTCCAGGTTGGATGCAAAAGGTCAGAGCCAAGGGACACTAGTAAGTAGCAGTTATGGAAACTACTGCTTCTTCTCTAGCAACTCCTCTGACTTCCTCAGAGAACATCAGTCTCTGAATGGCCAACCCAGTAGTATCACATTAACTAAATACAGAAAACAAAGCTATAAGCAGCCAATAATGTTTACACCTATCTGCAGTATCTGATGTATCAAGAGCATGATTGTATTTTGAAACGGTGCCATTTCATATCAGGACACAAAAGGCAGATAAGGGGAAGTTCCAAAATTGAATTCTTATGTGTCAGTCTCTCTTACTAAATTATCATTACAAAGGGCATGCACAGTGATGGATCAAAAGGCTTTGGCAAGCAACAATACTGCTACAGATGAGTAATGCCTTCTAATCTGTCATGGTAAAATAGCTGAGACTGCTTAGGAACTCTCTCAGGAATGCAACATATGCATATTAATAGTTGTAGTTACCGTGTAATCCTGGGAAAACTTTCGAGTTGTCAAAGGAAGTACACTAAAGACATGCTGTATTGTCTTTCCCAGCTGCTCCTCTTATAGTGGTTTGAAGAAGGAGAGGGTTTTACCAGAACAGAGATGGGGAGTACGTCCTTTTGATGTATGATTTACCATTGTGGCATTACAGAGTGCAGTGATGGTGAGTGGAGGATTTGTCGTGTGTCTGGCAGCAGCTTCTGCTGGAGTCTAGGGGGGGTGGTCTTATGGAAGGAGCTCTCACCAGCAGCATCAGGATAAGCAGGAGCACATCTATGCTGCTTAGATCAGAGTCACAGAAGCAGGGAAAGGCTCCTGAAGAGCTTCCTTCTCCTGTGTTCCATCCTCTGTGGGCATTCAACCAAGAATGCAGGCTGAGAGAGTTCTCTAAATGCCTTAAAGAGCCCCAGATGGAGCTTCTGAAGTGTCTCATCTCATCTCACCCGTCTTCCCCAAGGGGTCAACATCCAAACTGAAAGAGCGGAGAGCTTCAGCAGGTCACTTACTGACACTTATTACATTGTACATTCCTGATACAAGAAAAAAAAAAAGAAATCCTAAGGAATTATCTGAAGTCTGGTCACGAAATTATCCTGGTCAGGAAAGAGTTGTTTTGCTGATCTTTCTGAATATGGATGCTCAGTCTTAGGGCTGGCAGAGTTTGTCATGCTTTAAGGAATTCCTCTGCAAAAATAGTGCCTGATGTCACCCCTGTCAGCACTCTGGCCCTGCCAGAGTGGCACTGGTGGGTTACATTTTCAAAAGGAGCTGCATCCAGCGCTCCTTTACTGGAAGAAGGTGCTCACTGTGTGTGGTGCAATGCAGTGTGCCAAGGGCAGCTCTCCATGACACCTGAAAGGCACAGTAGGCTATTGCCTGTCTCTTAGGTCCAAAGGAGTTGTGTTTATGCTCCACTAGCTCACTTTCTAACATTGAATTATCACCCTAATTTTAAATTACTGTACATCCTAGGTTGCTGACCCATCCATGACTCACTGTAACTCCATGGAAAATGGAGTGCTGGCAGAGACTGCACTGAGACTGTGATCAAGGGCTCTTGACAGGGAGGCCCAAGGTGTGGAATTCATTGGCACTAATGGTTAAACTGCGCTCCCAAAAGGCGAATCACTTCTGTAAGCCTTCCCTGAATAGTGACAGGAGGAATGACCCCAGGAAAATTTTCCATGTGAGAGAGAGAGAGGAAAAGGAGAGAAAAGGAAAGGTAATAAAAAAGAACAAACAGTAACAGCAGGGTTGGGAAGCAACACAGAAGATGGCCATATTAATATTTTCTTTAATTATGATTTTGTTTGTCCTTATTTAAGAATTAAAATCCTTTATGATCCAGAAGTGTAAATTTCAGGATTCAAGATTACTGAGTGGATATCCCTTCAAATGCAAAAGCGAGATGTGCTTTGTACTCACAATAGATATTCATGTATTAGGAAGAAATTCTTCACTATGAGGGTGGTGAGGCCCTGGCACAGGTTGCTCAGAGAAGCTGTGGCTGCCCTATCCCTGGCAGTGTTCAAGGCCAGGTTGGATGGGGCTTTGATCAACCTGCTCTAGTGGAAGGTGTCCCTGCTCATGGCACGGGGGTTGAAACCAGATGATCTTTAAGGTCCCTTCCAACACAAACTACTCTGATTCTGTGATTATATGGTCTGCTTTTTAGAAACTCCACATGTTTGGAAATGATTTCAAGTGTTAGATTTTTGCACTTGACAGCATCTGCAGGTGTACTTTTTTGCTGGCACATATAATTGCAGGCACATTTTATTGTACTTAGATAGCTATTTTGTTTTCTCTGGAAAGTGAGCACTTTGACATCTAAATGCCCTGCAATCAGCTGTGACGTAAACTCTATCTACAGCTGTATTTTTGACATAAAATTGGAAATGAAGTTAAAATCCTTTCCAAAAGAAATGCCTCCATCCTCACATTACTAGACTGAAGATAGTAGGTTTCAGGTTTTATGATTAAAAAAATCTTTGTCAGCGTCCAGTTAAAAGTTATTAGCAATGACATTTTTAAAACATCACCCTGATGCTGCTAAACCCATTGAAATAGTCAAGCAGCTGCAAGTAGATAAACCCGGATTTGATGAAGATGGCAGTCGGGAAGGCTCTGCTACTGTGGGGAGTCAGCAGGTGGTGCTTTTGAGTCACAGCGTGGCCGCACTGCCGAAGGCTACACCGTGGAATTACCCAGCTAATTTCGAAGATTTATGGCGTTCTGCGGGATCTCTTGGTTGCAGCATAAAGCACAGTAGTAATGTATTTGCAAAGTACTGTATTTGAACTATTGATATTGTTACAGTTTGCCCTAATCCCTCTCTCTGCATGGACCTAACCTTTGTAGGTGTAAGGATCTCATGTTCTTTTAACCTCTGTGCATCTGGGTAGCAACTGCTGGTCATCCAAGTACTGGAACAGCCAGTTCTGTTCCCTGGTGCACATCCCACCAAAGGATTGTCAGAGCATCTTCCAGCACGACTGGTTTTGATCCTGCTGGTCCCTGTACCACATCAGGTCATAAGTGGGCTAAAGACCAGCTCTGCTGCTCTATTCAAGAACATAAAAGGTTGGTTGCAGCCTGGTTTTTTGCTAGCCAGCAATATTTCTACAGTTCCCTATTCTTGCAGCCCCAGAGGGGAGAGAAAAGACAGAACACTCACCCTGAGATGAAACAGAGACTTTGGAGACTTTGTCCGATGATGGGATCTTTGCCTCCTCTGAACACAAGAGCACCAAAGGAGTCTACTTTCCACAACTTGAATTATGTATTTACTTTCTGCTCACTGACCTCCCTTTCCCATGACCCTCCAGCTCCCAGTCTCTTTGCCCATCACAAACTTTTTCTTTTCACATATTTCATTCCTGGCTTTACAGATCCATGTATCATTCACACCAGTGTTGTCCTTGTCAATCACATGAATGCTGATTGGCATTCTTTCTGAAGAAAAGCTAAAAATAGCTGCTAATTTTGTGGCTGTAGAATCACTCCTTGGTATATGAATTAATCTATTTTTCGGGTTTTGTTGTTTTGTTGTTGTGGGGTTTTTTTACCTTTCATTGATTATTTCTCAATGAGAATGTCCTTGCAGTATTTTGCCTTAGCCATTAAATCAACAAAACTCCCTGAGAAATTAATGTGATTTAGTACTGAGCATTTCAGGTTTTCCTTTGCTGTCTCTTTTCCTGTATTCACATATGGCACACAAACACACTGTACTATGAAGGATGGCATTTGTATCACAGTGGGACAGAGGAAAATAAAAACCCTTCCTCAACAGTTCCTGTCCGGGTTTTTATAAGGTCACCTTGTCACTGTGCTGTTAGAGAGCCTATCAGAAGTACCTGAATGTCCTCATTAAATAACAGTGAGCTAAATCCAGAAGGGCTTTTGGTAGCAAACTATGATGGTGAGAGATTTAATATATATAATTTACTATATAGTCATTTATTTGCTATGAATCATTGCTACTAAGGTAGTGTCAGAAACACAGGGGAGTTGTGGACCTAAAGGGACCTACATATTATTCCCGGGGGAATGTGTTACCACAGTGTTGACTGGGAAGAATTACTAAAACTTCCCTTTATCATGTTGTTGCCATACATACATACATGCATATCTGTTTGTAACACATACATCTGTGGGTATGTATATACATGTATACACACGCATAATTATATTTTATATGACATATAAAATATTACTATATAATGACAAGAAAGTCCTTGTCTTTAGAATTGGCTTCACACATTTTGGGGGAACTATCATTTGGCACATAGCATACTGGACTATTACTATTAATTGAAATTTGTGTGGCACGAGATAGGAAGTTAAAGCCGCAAAAATAATATGAGAAAAAAGATGAGGTTTTGAACCATTGCTCTATAATACTTGATAATGCCTAGGAACATTTATTCTGTGATTCGGTATAGCACTTTTCATTTTCCCAACTTCAAAAAGCCTCTAATTAATTAATTAATCTTTGCAACATTCCTTTAGAGTAAGTGCTATTATCAAATAATATCACATATCCAAACAGCCCCAAAGGAGGTACAACAGAGGACTCCAGAGACAAAGTCATTTCAGATGAGGTTGTAATGGTTGCACAGCAGTGTTGCTGTTTGCATCTGACCCAGAGCATGTGCTCCCCTAGACTACAGAGTGCAAACAGCAGGGTAATTAGCGTTCAATAACTCCTAATTTCAATGTATTAACACTAATGGGGAAGGATCCTGTGCATGTGACACAGAGAAATGATCCTGAAACATTCAGTTCCTGGTATTTTGTTGGAAAGGAGTCAACTGATATGCAAGTTACTGATACTCTTCCATTCAAGCCTGTAGGCAAGTGCTGTGCCACCGACCCCAGACCTGCAGCTTTACGAGTAAGGTTACAAAGCCTGAGTTGCCAAGCGGTCCCACTCAATTTCCTGCAAGCTCTTGCTCCCCACACCATTTCCAGTGGTTTTCCATGTGGCTTGTCCTCCGCATTCCAGGCACAGGGTCCTTCTTTCCTTCTCACCTCAGAGGCAGGAGGTGCTGTGTCTCTTTCTGAGCTCCATGGCATGCTGGTGCTGTGCAGCCAGCTGGCAGCCCAAGCTCAACAGGCAGGCATTGAGCTCATGCTGCATTAGCAGAGTCCCTCTCTTCCTTTCACCCACTGCTTTTTGTTGCTTGTAGAAAATTAGCTTCTGTGGGAGCAGAGCTCTCTGGTAAATTCACTTTAAGCTCCCAAACAGTCCTCATTCATTGGAGGGCCTGGAAGAGGCAGACAGGCAACAATATGGTTGTAAAGATCTGCTACCTTTATGAAACTAGGATAAAAAGTGTGTTTTAGGAATTCAGCTTCACAGCCTCTCTCTGCCTTAGTGTCCAGAAAGGCTTGCAGTCGCTTCCAGAAGAACTCCAGCAGCATCTGCAAGTACAGCCCAACGGTGATTCACTCTGCCTGTGAGTCTTTCTGATAATCACAGGGTGAGCTCTGGTACCTCAAAGACATAGCTTCTGGTACCACAAACAGAAAGCCATCACCTCAAAGGGGAGCACAAGGAGCAGGGTTCAGCAGCTTCCTCCCCAGAATGCCAGCTGTAATGATGTAAGTTAACCTCTAGTGTGAGCAACAAGATGTGTCAGCCAACTGGATGGTTGACATCTCCATTAACCATAACAGTTTGCATGCGACCCAAAAGCTAGCAGGAATATAATTAATAAGGTTGGCTTCCATGAGTGATGTGGTGATCACGGAAACTAAGGCTCATCTGAACAGCAGGCGCTGTAAGCAAGTTAAAGGCAAGGTCATATACGTATGAAACAAAAATGTAGGTCATAGATTGGTACTTGGAAAGAATGACTTTAAAACTAATTGTGAAGGCATGATGAGTCACTAAGAGCACATGAGCTCCCAGTGTGTTGCAGCAGCCAAAAAGCAAATATGAGGTATAAACAATGTCATTTCCACTGAAAGCAACAGTACTGATTGGAATACTGGCTCCTCACTTCTCATTTCCATTTCTTAAAAGAATGTTGTCAACTGTAAAAGCGTTCAGAAAAAGTCTGTAGTAATTACTTGGGATCTGGGTAATTCCTTCCAGTGAGAAATCAAAAGAAACTAATCTCAACAAAGAGAAGGTCCTATAAATACCTGTACAAAGAGACACCTGGCAGTAGAAAACTAACTTAATAGGTAAAAGGCTGGAAGTGGAAAGCCTGAAATTCAGACTAAAAGGAGAGTGCACTAAGGATGTGTAATTAGAGATTTCTATTTGGGAATTCTCTCCCAGTGTAATAAGTAATTAGTAATTTTTCATGAGATACAGTTTATCTCTGGAAGAAGCTGCAAGCCTGAGGGAGTATACACTTGACAAAACTGCATGGTCTGTGCTATGCAGGACATCAGAGCAGAACACTGCAATGTCTTGCTGGGCCATTTCCATCTCATGCAGTGTCAGTTTGCCAGATTGTGTAAGCTGCATGCATACTAGTTCACATCCAGTCTTACTCTGAAGAGAAATAAGCTGTCTCCGGGCCAGGGGAACTCAGACATAAACCAGAGAGCACAAAAATCCCATCCTTAGAGTGTATGTCCAGCTCAAAATGGCTCCCATTGACCTTTTCTATCTACTAGATACCATCTAAAGCAAGCCTTACAGTGTCCCATGCCTCTTCCTAATCTCATTTACATTGTGTCATTATCTACACGCTTCATATTCAGAGTTACACTGCAAAAAAGCCACATCTGGCTGGCTGGGAAGCAGCTCTGCCTGTGGCCAACATCTGCAAGGACCACAGTTGTGCCCACAGCTTCTTTGGCAAGAAGATTTGCCAGCAGCAATATGAAGAAATAGCAGACATATTAAGTACAGAGAACTTTTTACAACTGAGCAGTGCTGGTTTGCATTAAAGATGTTGGAAGCTGCATACAGACATGGAAAGGTCAGAAACCAGTCCTTGTCTGCGGTTAGGAATGGTCAGCTTTTGTGCCAAAATGCATATGTTACTCAGGAGACTGTGTTGGTACCTCACGTGGTCAGCAACCTCTTGCCATTAGGGCTGCATGCCTGAGCTTGACAAATGACAGACGGCTTCCATTTCAGGCTCTTCACTCAGTATAGCAGCTGAAGAGAGTAACTGAAGAGAGTGCTATAGAAAAAGCCTTAATCTAGGAATTAAATGGGAGAGTAAGCTTAAGAAAAGCAGGCTTTTTGCTGACCTTGCTTGCTGTCTAGGTGTTTAGGTACTTCATACTCAACAAGTAGGGCTTGTTGGTAAGCATGGAGTAAGGAGTGTAGGGTTTAGATTGGATACAAGGAGGAAGCTCTTTACTGTAAGGCTGGTGAGGCACTGGAATGGGTTGCCCAAGGAAGTTGTGAATGCTCCATCCCTGGCAGTGTTCAAGACCATGCTGGACAGAGCCTTGGGTGATATGGTTTAGTGTGAGGTGTCCCTGCCATGGACCCATGTTGGAACTAGATGGTCTTAAGGTCCTTTCCAACCCTAACTATTCTATGATTCTAAGAGAGAAAAATAGAAAGAAAGAGGGACAGGAAGGCAGAGGACCAGGCAGGCCGTATCTCCCTCCTCCCCAGATCCTTGCGTCTTACTTTCCTTAATGTTTAGGATGTGGGAGAGGTCTGTTATCCAAACCACCTCCTCACCCACCATGCATTGTGTGCCATCCTGCGTGGTAGGTATCACACTAACTAAGCCAAACTTCGCTGCAGTGATCAGTAGCAGTAAGAGCCAGTATGACATGCAGCAGGTGCAGAGGAGAGGCTGAGGAGTTCCTTCAAGCCCTGATTTTTCTGTTGGTCGTGTTGGCCGTGATCATGATCATAACAAGGTGGATGCCAAGGGCACAGAGCAAACATCCTTGTGTTTTCAATGTGCAAAATGCACAGCTTTTTCACTACAGAGTACTGCCACAGAGACCATAGCTGCACTATTAAACTGATCATTCCCAACACTCTTCTCAGGCATGAAATGGCTCACCTCCTCGTGGTTAAAAGCTCCTTAACATCCAGAATATGGGCAGTCACACACAGGTCATCTCTTTGTAAAGTGTCTTGTGCCTTACCTGATTCTGAATTACACCTAGGAATTGTTTGGGAGAGTACCGCTTTGCTCTCTCATTAATCCCAGAGCAGTCCATCTGTGTGTCTGCACTCTTCCTTGCCCTGCAGTAAAGCTGCTGGCCAAGAGGCGTTTCCGTGTCTAGTAGTATCAAGCTCAGCTTGGTTGGGCCTTCAGGTGCTGCACGGTTCAATTAGTCATAGCTTAGAAATGAGATACCTGGTGCTGGTGGCTGTATCTAGTGTTAGATGCCTACTGTGGTCTTTGTATATCTGGAGACATAGATACATAAAGAAACCTAAGGGTAAAACTGCATGGCATAAAACCCCCTCAACTTCATGACGGACCAGACTGTGTCCCCAGGGGCTGAAGGGATCCGATATGTCACTTCAGTGGCAGCAGTCCCCAAGTCAGCCAGTTCTACAGTCCTGTCTATGAGAGATGATGGACGTCATATAACAATACCATGTAAGGGGGCTTTGAAGAGGTGCTCTAGCAAACTGTATGAAATTTTCCTTTCTTTTAAATAAAGGCACTTAAGAATTGCACAAGTGCAGAGGAAACATCTCAGGTTAATTCTTTCCTTGTATCATCAAAATTGAAGAAAGAAATTAAGCTTCACTAGCAAATAACTGAAATACAGCAAAGATTATTAGATGTCAAATTACAACTTGCAGTAATCCTTCATCTCCCTATTATGAATTCATAAAAGCAATTGCAGCATGTTTTTAATTATTAACTACCACATAATGGAGTAGGCAATACAATACACTGGAGTCTGGGGCTTTTTCTGTATGGGAGATCTGAACTGAAATTCTTGATAGGGTTACAAATTAAAGCAAATTCTCAAATTTCAGCCTCACCTTTCACTATCCACTTGACAAAAGCCCAATTACAAGGAATTCCTTCAGGAACAATTGTGGCAGTGCTGATGCTCTTCATTTTCAACTGTGGATCAACAGATCCATGAAAAGGGATCTTGCACAAGGCTTGCATATTAATGTCAGCAACACCACATCGCTCATGCAGAGAAAATGGAAGCTGATGACATCATCCATCTTCCCTGTCCAGTGACCTGCAATGCCTAAATAAATGAGAATTTCATAACATGCATTTGTAACTAGCAATCAGAAACAGCTGGAGTGACGAGTACAATATTTTCCTGTCAACAACACTGGAGTCTAGTGGCTTTTCATTATTTTGAATTCCTTACAGGTTGAACGCATCCCCCACTCAATTACCTCTAAGTGAAATGGACATTGGATAGGTACAATTATCAGTTAAACTGAGGTGCTTTTTTATGACACTTGATTAGTCTACAGGAATCAATCTGAGAGTGAATGGAAATGATGCTGTCAGGATGCTCTGCTCCAAGGACCTCTTGCAGCACAGAGAGGACCTTCACCATCTTTGCTGCCAGCCTGCTCCACAGAGCAGGGGAGGTGGTGTAACTGCTGTGAGCAAGGCACAGTCCCCCATGCTCTACAGACAGTGCCTTGCTCCACACAGGGAAAGGCTGGCTTAATCATGCATCAGATGACAGTGGTATATCTGTAATTTCTAAATTGGAAAAGAAATACTTATTTTTCAGCTGTTTGTTTCTATGTAAAATCCAGTTTGAGTGATTTAGATCAGAGGTCCTCAGTGTCTTTTGACATGTTGCAACAAGGGAAAGATAGAGACTGACTGTCTCTACTGAAAAACAGGTTTCTGAGTTACAATGTGTGCTAATAGAATGAGATCAGATGTATGGACCATGACAGCTTGAGTGGAATTCTCTGTGAACGCACATGCAGCCTGTGCCAGAAGATTACCTTCAACACAGACAAAATAGTGACAAAAATAACATATGCTGATAACCAGATGTATATTCAGAAATATCATACTGCTGTCCTCACAACCTCACCAATCCTAGTGGTTACCACCGCCATTTTGCTTTTTGCACACTAGGAAATAGATTTTAGGAGGGCGTTGCCTTGAGCTGCCCTACCCCTTGGCCCTGACAAGAATGATTGGCAGTCCTGGGGTTGGACTTGATGATCTTAAAGGCTTTTCCAAACTAGTTAATTCTATGGTTCTATATTCTCAAAATTTAAGTAAGACATACGTCAAGAGAGACTCATAGAGCACTACAGGTAAAGGTGAAATCCTGGGTTTAGTGAATTCAAGGGCTAGGTCCTCTTCTGGAAGAAACTCTGCATATCCACATATGTGATTGGGGCTCCTGAGTGCTCTGGTAATAATAAATAAATAAATGCACTGATTTCAGCTAGTTTCAGCAGATAAAGGATTTTAGCTGACCTTCTATATACATTCATACATTCTCAAATACATCAACATGAATATTGGCACCGAGACATCAATACCATTTTTCTAGGAGTCTCCCTGAACAGTAAAAGTATTTCAGGAGCAGAGTTAGTCCCTACCTGTGGGCTCCACTTCTGTGGAAAAAGGGAATTAAAGATCCATTCTGAAGTCTGATATTAGAGATGAAAGAGATACATGAAACAGCTATGCCATCACCCTTGGGCACACGAAGGAAATTCTCATTGCCCTTGTATTAGGGCTTTGTGGGGTGTAGGTCTCAGTGGTACACAGAAGAGGCCTCCCAGTGCTCCTCTGCAGTCCTACTGATCTCACTGTAAGAAAGCCTTCCTGGACATCCCCCTGTTACTTTCCACTGCTTTGTCCTATCTCCTACATTCCTCATAGTGGAAACTCTCATTCATTTTTGCCAAAATACTGCTATGAGTTCTGCGCCAGCCAGAGGCTAATAGACATATCACAGGGGTCTCTGGCCATGGGTCTGTTCCCTTCAGAGAGCATATGCCCAGCTAGCTTCAGGTGCTCCCCTTTTCTTTTCTCTACGGAGAACTTGATTTAGGAAAGAAATGGAGTTTGCTGGCTGGGCTTAGCATAGCTGTGATTTATCTCTGCTATTTCTGAGGAAGGTGTCTGGGAACACTAAATTTTCCTACAGTACTACATTTCCAGAGAACTGACACATCTCAGGGGCACAAGTGTGAATCCCTCCAGTCATTTTCACTGTAGTTTATCAAGAAAGAGGTTTCCTTAACGAATTTTTGCTTTTGAACTCATTATGCCCTGATATAGCTAGTGAATTATTATCCCTCTTAATGGGAATTCTTAAGGGATAAGTTTTGAGATATTAGAGATTATGCCCAGGATCAGTTTTTTTAAAGGTGCTATGTATTACAGTGTATTATGATTTCTTCACTCCAATTTTCTTGTACATACTGTAATAGATATGATTTCTGAAGCATCAAGATGTGTTGTACAATTTTAAATCTGCCTAAAGATGCACCTTAGTGCATAGGCAAGCCATTAGGGATTTTTAAGACAGGAAATGTATTGGTTACCTAAACAGCTGAAATCTTACCCAATGCTTTAGAAGTTAGCTAGGTGGGAAAGAGAAGCCTCCCTATACTCAGACAGAGCTCCTCAGAAGACCCTCAATATGGCATTAGCATGCTGCAAAGATGATTACAGTTGGACCTGTGCACACATACAACATAAGACCTGGGGGTCAGCCATCCATGTGTGCTGAAATCCATCTAGCACTTTGCTAGTTCAAACCAGAAACGTGCTATTCCTTTCAGCATAAGGAATGTCGTTTATATCCCCTGACTGCCCTTCCTTGCATGCTCAGATGGACCAAGTGCAGAGACCAACACCACCAGGTATGAAGGACTCAGAGAACAAAGCGCAGGACCTCCAGGTACAGCATTAAGCTTAGTAAAAGCAGCACATTCAGAGTGGCTCCTTGTAGTTCTTTTTAAAGAAATCTGCCAGACAAAGCAATAAAGAACATTTCCTGCCTTTTACAACTTAACGTGATGGCAGTGGCTCAGCTGTGCTGACGTTCAGCCAGTGGTACGATGGGCTGGCTGAAATTCACCTCTCCAGGGCAGAAAGGTACTGGTGCTCTCCTGCTTCATCCAGCCTCCCCCTTCAAAGCCTGCAGCTCCCATCAGCAGAGTAGAGGTTAATGGAAGAATTCGCTGCCTTTGAAATAGACTGCTGTCAAAATTTACTAGAAGAGACTAGTACTAGGAGAGGAGAAAGAGTCATTGTGTTCCTCCTGTGTTCAATGATCTGCTGGGGAAGGAGGGCAGAGGGAAAGAGAGGCAAGGCTGTGGGGACAGGCCTCCCAGTCTGATTTTGCAAGATGAACCAGGATTTCCAGGAACAGACTGGACACAGTAGCCCAAGATCAGCAGAAATGGTTAATTCAGTTTTGTTCCTTCTGATTTTTGTGAAGCCAAGAAGCCCTGACTCTTTCTTCTTTAAAAGGTGAGAGCAACCTCACCTTCGTCTGAGTCTGAGGTGATACTCAGACACAGTGTTGCAAGGGACGGTATTTATTTGGGATTTTCAGGGCTTGCAGGCCTCCCTGGAAGTGCAGCTTAAAGGCTGGAATATAGAGAATCCAGCTTTGTCAGGTCCAGAAAAGCTGGCAGTGCCCAGGAAAGATATGACCCAATCTAAATCTACCTGAGGTGCGTTGCTGGTCTCCCAGGGACCAACATTTGCACTGGCTAATGTCCCAACATCACCATACTGCTGGCTTGTCAATCAGTGTAAAAGCAAATCTCTGCAGAGCACCAACATCCCAGACCTGATCTGTGCATGAATCCAGAGGAATGTGAATGAACCAACAACAATGTGCTCCACCAGAAATACTTAACCTTTTTGCTTGGAAGGAGGGCAGGAGCAGAGGCGCTGTGCCATGGGTGGGATGCAGTGGGCTCTGTGGGAGGTGGGCACTGCACCCTGGTACTGCTGCCCCACCAGACCCTAAAGCTTGGCAGGGTAGTCTGTGCCTTACACTGGCACTGGTAGCAAACTGTACCCCACTGTCCTTTTCCTACATGGTATGCTGCTTCATTTGATGCTGCAGTTAGGAGAAACACTGTACTACAGTGTCACTTCTAGTGCTGAAAGCGCATCAAGCCTGGCAGCCAGAAGCAATTTTTGTAGGAAGTGCAGACTGGTTGCTCTCCTGATGGAAAACATTCAAAGAAAAGAAGATACGCAGGGTGCAAGGCTTGTCAGTGAAGGCTGCTATGCTTCACAGCACCAGACACTACTGCTGAGCTCAGAGGGGAGCAGAATATAAAGAACAGCCTTCAGAGAGGTGAGATCCTTGGTAAAAATGAGTTTCTTCTCTGCAACCCAGAATGAGTCAGCTGGGAAGTGCTTCTCACAGACAGATAACCAGGTTCTCCTCCCAGCACTAAGACTGCTCCTGTCTCTTAGCAAACTGGGTTCACCAGGACAAGAGCTCACTACGAAGGGAAAAGACTTCCTAGAGAAGAACTTGGGTTGTGAGCTTTCACTTTCCCACCTGGCAAGTAAGAGGGGCTCTCCATGCTTCCCTGAGGTTGTGGAAACCAGAGATCAACGCGATTGGAGGTCCTTTCCTTTTAAATTAAAGACTGTTTTAACATTAGAGGGAGTGAGAGGCTTGGCTGGCACGGCTGCAAGGAGGGTAAGATCTCTGCAGGCTGAGTAGAGGAGGTTGGTTTGATCTGTCTGGGAACACAGACTTCTTGTTAACTGCCTTACTGAACTTTCTTCAGTGAAAAAGGGTGCGTTCTCTGGCAGTGCTCTCTCCTTCTGTTTTCCTCCACATCCTCCTGTTGTGACCCCTGCAGGAAGGATGTGATGAGAGCTTGCCCAGCCAGACCGAACTAACAAGGAGTAGCTGTTGCCATTGTACTCAGAAAGGTGCTGTGCTAACTTCACAGGCTAAATGGTGCAATGTGTGCTTATGAGTCTCACTGTCAGCAGCCTGTTTGCTCCTCATCCTCTGTGGACAACATGAGTTGCACACCATGGATCCTGGCACTGTGCCAAAATATCTTCACTCTCAGTCCAGTCTAATAAAGTCAATAGAGTGTTTAATGTTAATATGAAATTCAACTTACTGTGCCGTGGCTCCTAATCTGTCTTGTGGGACACTACTAAGAGTAGAAACAGGAGCTATACTTTACCAGATGAGCACCATGGCTAAACTCAGCTGTGGTACAAGTGTGTACAGCTCCAGTGACTCATGGCAATAACTACAGTGCCAGTCACATCAGCAGCTGCACCTCTGTGTGCCTCCAAGGAATGTCACCCTGCATGTGCATCAGAAGTGGGCTTCATCCTGCTCTGCTACAGAAACAGTGATCAGAAGGAGGTATTGAAGCTCACAGTTGGTCAGCAAGGAGGACTGAGAAAGTGAGGCCTGAGCTTTCCTCCGCCAGACCATATGAAGTGCAATCTCTGCCCATCAGCAATTCGAGCTGCTGGATTCCCATGGAGGCTCTGAGTGTTGGAGCCTGCAAGGTATTACAGATGGGCAAGTCTGTGTTAGTTTACGCTCTTGTTTCTTTCACTCATTGCCTAGACACAACTGGAACAAAGAAGGGAATGATCTTCAGCATGAACCAAAAGTTAGAAGTGGGCCAAAATTACCTGCTGGGAGGCAGAGACACCCCTCTGTAAAACTGATCTCCCGCCAATGACACAGCTAATTCACTGCCTTGGTTCCTTTCAGCTGCCCTTACTCTGTGGCACTCAGCTCGGGGTTATGGCTGGAACTTCATCACACTGAAACGTCCCCACAGTTTGAGGAGTTTTATATTTAAAACTTGTTCCTTCTGCCTCAGTTTGGCGCCCAATGATGATAAATTTGGAGATGTTTCTGGGAAGGCAGCCAGTGCTGTCGGAGCCCAAGAAAAATCAATCTTCAACAAAGAAATGAATTAAATTCTGTCACTATCTATCAGTATTTCCTCTGACTTCACATAACAATTACATGAAAATGGGCCGTTTGCTTTAAAATGGTAAAGAAGGGAACTACACACAGATATGTTTTGGAAAAAAAGAGTTCTCTTGCAGCTATTCCCAACATGCCATATGATCTTGTAATGGGCACTGCAGGAGCAAACACAAAGTCAGCCCGAAAGAAATACAGTACAGTCACATTCAAAGTCTTCACACCTACAGAAAGAATCCTCTCAAATTTTCAGTGCTGCATTGTTTAAAAACTTCATATTGACTTCATAGCCTAGATAAAGTGAAAATATAGCACATACCACGTAACTAGGACAGCAGCACCAGTGGGGCATCTCTCAGTGAGCTGGCACAGCTGCACGCTCATGAATAGCGTGCATTTGTGCTCCATGAGAACACTCAGCAAGTGCCCATGAACAACTGCTACACGTAAAGTTATTATCTCTGGCTCAGGAAGTCCCTGAGCTCAGATTGCTGGAGGCTGGGCCACAGTATATTCAGTTCAGGGAGGTAAAACTCCTCACTGATTTGTTCTCACACACTTTTCTGGAGATCGGCAGTAAAACAGTAAAAGAGGCAGAGTACAAGGCTAGACAGAGCCTTAGTCTGACCCAGGCTGCTCATGCTCCTCACAGAGACACCGCACTTCAAGAGATGTTAACTCCTTCACCAGCCAGGGGGAAGTTCTGTTTTACAGATGCACCCAACTTCTGAGGGCCTCTCACTTGCCATACACATATTACCTCTACTGCTGTTCATAGTTGTATGTTTAAATTACATTTCCCCCACTAAAATACGTGCCCAAATTATTTCAAACCTCCCTCATTTTCATGCATTTTGGGGTATATTTTTCATCACTGATCTCTAAACTGAGAGAAACAGGTTGTTCCTCAGGTGAAGATTAGCAGATGCATTCTCTGGTGTCCCTGGTCCAGTTCTGTGATCATATCTGTACCTTTTTCTCTCTTTTCTGCTTTTCCCGGGCCATTTCCTCATTCTTGATGGAAAAGGGGAGGGTCTTGTCTTTTTGTTTGCTTGTTTGGAGGGTGTTTTGTGTTTTTTGAAACCTCTGTCTTCCTGTTTCTGTTCCTTCTGCTGACACTGTGCTCCTCACTTCTGTCTACAGAAATGACATAGTGCTCGGGTGCCTATGGATGTGTGCTCATTGAGGATTAACAGAAGAGGGTTGAGTCTGAAGCATAAATGTTCTATGTGAGCTGTATGTAAGGTCTGTTTCCACAGCACCTATGCTGAAGCTACAACAGAACATGCAGACGTAATGGGGAGCACAGATCCATTTGTTCGACCATAAATCCAGTAACTTATCCAGCTCCTGGAAAAAGCTCCCCTGACCTGTCATACGATTTCACCATTACAACCAGATACACCTTTGATACAGTTCAATTACTAAACACTTCAGCTGTCAGGAAGGAGAGGGATGGAGAGGGAACTGGTAGAGGTCTCATATCTCACACCTCTAACAGGTGCTGGCGTGTGTGAATTTCTTCTTCACAAACCATCTGACAAAACACAGCCTGAGGTAATCCTTATCCCCTTGCTGTATTTTTTAGCACCAGTCATCATTTTCAATAAGATGGCTCTCTGTAACACCAGTCAGCATTACACCCATGTTGCATTATACAGTCTGGGCAAGAGTGCAG
Organism: Psilopsiagon aymara; assembly: GCA_024733675.1. NCBI lineage: Eukaryota > Metazoa > Chordata > Aves > Psittaciformes > Psittacidae > Psilopsiagon > Psilopsiagon aymara. The sequence goes on along the minus strand of JANRGW010005061.1, from coordinate 14,406 downwards.
AGCCAGGTATGTCTCCCCTGTTCCTCCCAATCCCCTGTTTATTGTATTATCATGGCTAATTGGGAAGTCTAGATATAAAAAATACATAATTCATCACTGTCCAAAAATAGGGAGAGGAAACCGCTGGGTGTGTGTAAGAGAGAGCCCGCTTAAAGCACTGACTAAAAGTGATGAGGCTCCAAATTCATGCAGTTGTAATTCTTGATGCGAGCAATGGTGACAGTAATTATAACCACAGTCCTTCAAACGCAGTCAGGTCTCTGGGCTAGCCTGACAGCACGCTCAGTCACTGGGCCTGCTTCCCTGCAGAATATTTATTGGATTTTACCATGAAAATTCACTGTCTTCTGACATGCCCACACTCTCCCTCCTGAGGTGAGAGTCCCCAGGTGGGGGGACGCTGGCTCCTTCCTACTGCAGAGTGGAGTTGTGCCATTATGAAATGAATCCTAGGTGCGCTTGCTTAGGGAACGCAAACTGTCTCAAATCATACTCCAGCTGCTTTCCTTTATTATTTGACTGTATGTGTTACCCCTTTCATCAGTAAGCTTTTCAGCTGTGCTATTCTAGCTTTCCTTCTGGAGCTGAATATGCATGCCTGAATCCCAGCAGCATCCCTGAATCCCAGGTATAGCCCTTCGCAAGTTGTACCTCTGCAGCCCGCCAGCCTCCTGTGATGCTGAAGGCCGCTGTTATCAACAGCCAGCCATTAGCAAAACGTTAACAATGCAACAGTCAATTATGATGGTCACAAGTATTTGTGACGGATACAACAGGAGGCCGGGTGGTTCTGGTCGAAGGCTCCAGGCTCCATTGCAGTATATGTAAAGCACATGGCTACCCATCCAAATAAAGATGAATGCTGATCTCCAGCAACCGCATCCGTGCATATTGAGTATGGTGTGATCAGCCACCAGGAGGAGCCAGTGTAATTTATGTCCAGGCTCATCAAGGCAGAGCTTTCAGGTCAGATAATTAGTTGGAAGGGGGTGGAGCAGGGGGAGATGCTGCCTGGCTTCCGCGTCCTTTTCCCTTGGAGCACCTCAGTGACTTGTTTTGTTTTAAGCACTCACTGAGGGTTTCCTGTTAGAGACCTGCCATTCTCTTGAGGGCAATGCTTCCTAGCTTCCTAAATGAGGGTGCATCAGTTCTTGGGTAGTGGCTGAGGTCTGGGTGTTCAGAAGTATTCATCAGAGGGATGATGAGGCAGAGCAAGTTCAGAAGCTAGCGCTGGATGAGGCCACACAAATGAAGGTGTCTCAACCTTTTTCTTTTTGTACTCAAAGAAAATATGCACAACTAAATCCAGGTCTTGGCTTTACCTCATTTCCTGCTTTCAATCCCAAAGAAAATGAATATAAATTTTTTGTGTATGAGAGCAGGATACTGTTTATTTTAAATAATTAGAGTGTTCCAGAGATGACTCTTGTCATTTTGGGGTATACCAGAAACCACCTGAGCAGAATGAACAGCAGGGATTTACAGATTTACAGATTCAGTTAACACAGCATTTGGGGTCTAGCCATGCCTCTGCACTTCCTTTAAACCTTTGGCTGAAGAGGGCAAAATGTGTAACGCTAATGAAAGTAGTTTCCCTGCTTCATGTTACTCGTTGCCAGTTAGGGAAGTCTTCTTGGCTGCAGGCTCAGGGTTACAGAGGGGATGGGTCTGGTCCCGCATCAGGAGCTGATGCACTGCTCCTCCATTAGCACACATGGCAGTCCACTAGAGAGCTCATTTCTGGAGAAGAATCAGATTTTTACTGATTCAGTTGTTTTCAGGTTTTGAACTTGTGCATGAAAACAGCCATGAGTGAGAGCTCAGTGTAGGCTGAATTGTACACAGGCTGGTGGAGTGCCTGCAGCTCGGGCTATGCATGGCCTATGGATACAAAGGAGCAGCCACGACTTCCTCATCCTCAACCTTCAGCACCTTCTGAAACAACATGATTTAGGTATGTGCTTTATGGAGCGAGAGATTGCGTTTGTTTTTAAGTATTTTGCTCTAGGGAACTTCTGGGATATTTTTCTTTCTCAAAATGTGTTTTCTGACACTGTGGAGTAGCTGGAATGATTGAAATGCTGAAGAGCAAGAGAACATATGACTCCATGGGATTATTTTTACACGCTGAATTACGTTAATTGTTTTCAAGACAAAGATGTCACTTGTGGTTTAAGGAGACCTAAACTTCAGATGGCTTAAGGCTGGAATATTGAACAGGAGTGCTGCCATTGGGAAACTGTTCCATACATCTGCTATTGGCCACTGTCAGGACGGACACCAAAAAGCCACTAATGTGTATTTATATACCTTTGTGTGTCAGGAATGCCATCCTGTAAGGATCTTCCTTTTCCCGGTGTTGATGGATTGCCCTCTTGACTGACAAGACAGGCCGGTCCTCTAAGGCCTATTTTTATTCTGCGCCAATTCTCTTTAATGAGAGTTGTGTATTTGGAAATCACACAGGACCTAAACACAAAACTGAAGTGACCAGCCACAGCTCCCAACCAAGCTGCCTCCTGAGGAGGTGGAAATTACACCTAGATGGTGGAGGGTTTGCAGAGCAGAGGCGTCTCTGACCACAGATCTAACTAAATCGAGCATTGCCTGTTACACTGCCATCCTGGGTCTCAATCTGGGAGCACATGGAAAAGAAGTTTTGTGATTAAATGCAAATGGAAGACAGATTTTTGCAGAGATTGCACATTACATCCTTGGCCATGAAAAGTCAATGTGGTGCCTCAGTTCCCTGCGAGGAAGCAGGGCAGTAGGGGAAGTGGGGGCAGCATGGGCACGCCATCCCCCTGGGGAAGAGGCCAGGCTGAGGCCCTGTCACCTGTAGGACCTCGTTGCTGTAGCACAGACACCATAACAGACTCAGCTGGCACCCCCCATCTTTTCACACCTGCCAGGTTTTTATTAATATAGCTGCTGCGTGTTTTCCATTTCACAGTCGCAACTAGCACATACATATATATGATTATTTGTATAAATGCAGTAAGATCCCTTCTGAATCACAGCAGAGAACTGAGGAGTTATTAATATTGTAGTCCTAAGAAATACTGCTCTGGGGTAATTCGATCTTTAAGGTCCCTTCCAGCTCAAACCATTCTATGATTCTATGATTCTGGGCAGTGCAAGGCTTATCCCCAAAGCATGGCTTTGCAGAGTATTCCAGAGGCAAAGAAACCTGGTGCCTGGAGCTCAGCTCCATCCAGGCCTGGTCAGGGGGGACCAGTGTTGCTCTCTTGGAAAGAAAGAATAAGATTCCCTCAACTCTCAGCTGAGAAAAACCCTGTCTGCCCAGTCCTAATCAGGTTGTTTTAATCACATTGCCCTCTTCCCCTTCTCCAATGCAGCAGAGGTTTTAATGAGCTAAAGTGGAGTCAAGTGAATACTAAATGAAATATTCAGCTGGCTCAGGTTTAAAATAGGTTAGTGCTTATTATTTGAAAGCTTTGTGCAGGAGTATTCATGAAATGAAACACAGTGTGGTTCTGGTCTATTGTGCTGAATTGAAAAAGTAGGTTTGCTGCTCTGCAAATTCACTCATGGGGTCACTTCCCAGCATTAAAGATAGCCTCATGGTGAATCCAACAGTGTAAGAGAGAAACCATCCTGGCTTTACAGTGAGCAGGAAAAGAAATTTATTAGATTGTGTCATCTATACCAGCACCGCTAATGGCCCTGGCAGGAATCTCCCCAGAGGTGCAGGAGGACACACTCTGAAGGCTCAAGTGACGCCTGTTATGCCAATGCCACAAGTACTCCTGTATGACTATGGCTGCTTTGCACGTACTGCAATTTACAAAGTACTTGTTTGCAGGCCAGTTCTGACACATAGTCCTTTGGGAATGCAGAGTGTGCCAGCACAGCTGGCAGCTGTATGCCAATTTTGGATCTTCCTTGCAAACCGTATGGGCGTGCTGGTGGCCCTTAGCCTGAAGCAGTTTGATGTGTGCAGCCATAAGGGAGTCAGTAGCTGGGGTTTACACACTGTTCGAGCAGATGTTTCCATAAGCTGCTTCCTCCTATGTGAATGTATTGATCATAGAATTATCATAGAATCACAGAATGGTTTGGGTTGGAAGACACCTGGAAGATCACCTAGTTCCAGCCCCCTTGCCCTGAAGGCCTTCCTGGCCTTCAACTCATTCAGAGATGTGGCATCCACAGCTTCTCTGGGCAACCTTTTCCAGTGCCTCCCCACCCTCATAGTTAAGAATTTCTTCCTAAATATCTAGTCTAAATCTCCCCTCTGTCAGTTTAAAGTCATTCCTCATGTCCTATCACTACATGCCCTTGTAAAAAGTAAATTTTTTTATTTCAAAATCCCTTGATGTCCAAGCCCTTACCTGGGCTTTGCAGTGAAAAGGCACGGCAGGTTTCCAGCCTTATGCTTTACTAAGAACAATTCTATTTCCTCTTAGAACACAACCTAAAAGGAAATGGGCCCTCATCTGGATAATATTTTTATTGTCAGCCAACAGGTTTTGGTGATGGGTATGGCAGAGTGGTCTGCCTGGAGCGGGGTCCTCCTGACCCTGGCACAGAGCAAGATCATTCCCCACCAGCAGAGGAGACACAGCGTGGGACTGCTGTGTCTTTGCCCAAGACACCTTCTTGTATGCTGGTCCCTGACTCTGACTCCCTCAGACTTCTCATATTTACAATACTGTTGCCATTTATCTAGATTTGTAGATGTTTAGTGTCAAATACTGAAGGTGAACAAGACAAATGGAAAAGAGTGAGGCAAATCAACAGCTGTTAGGAGCTAGTACAGATGACTAGTCTGCCTGGTCTCAATATCCACTGCCTTTGAGAAAGTGATACACAGCTTTGAGAGCTGTGCTGCAGAAGTTCTGATATTCTTAAAGACAAAATAAAGATGACATAGTAATTAAAATACAATCATTTTAAATTGTCCTTTTCAACAAATTAACATTCTTGTATGGATGGAAGATAGTTTTCTTAAGTAATTGCCCTGTTATCCTAGTGACAGACTGATGGTGACCTTTATGTTGCATGTGAATTATGCAAATTGGTATTTTCATTAAACATTAAGTAACTCCCTTGGGAGGAAAAATGTTACTTACTGTTCATTGGCTATTAAAGTCTAATGATATGATTTACCACAACTTTGTTTTCCACCTCCAAGGGCTCCAGAGGAGAAGGGATTAAATGGTCTTTGGAATTTGAGGCTTAGACATGTGTAGACAGGTCAAATTAAGTTAAAAAAAAAGGAAAAAGTAAAACAAATCCCAATTACTTCATCCTGTATTCAAAGGGTCTGTTTTTCTCTAGCAGAACATCAGTATGCCAGTCAAAGGCCCACAGCCCCACACTTTCTAGTCCTGCAAGCACCTTGGAGCCAAGAGGTAGTCTTCTCATTCACTTTACCCTACTTCTCACCACCGAGCCTTATTTCATACCGACTTCTCCAGCACACCTCAAACTTGAAACCGTAGCTTGGTTCTGCTGCTTTCAGCATTTCGTGTGGCCCATGCATGCTCTCAAAACAAGCCTTGTGCCACTCAGGCTGAATTAGGCTCAGAGGCAACAAAAGGCTGGTAAGTAAAGACTATGGAAAAACTAAATTCACCTGATGGACACACACAATAAAAACACTGGAAAAACAGTGGAAGTGCCAAAGTTTACTGAGTTATGTCAAAAGGCATTAGGAATAAAGCCAATAACAGATACCTTAGAAATAAGAATTACTCTATTTTTAATGATTCCTATTGTACAAAATGGCCCTTGGTACCAGCACAAACTATATAGAAAGTGAAGCAGACTTTGTACCACAGCAGTGGTACAGTAGAAAGGCTTGGTCTTTACGTGTTGCTACTCCTACAGATTTCTACAGTTCAAACATCCTTTTGGAAATTTCTGCCATTGTATTTAAAGGGATCTCAGCAGGAATGCACTTTATAAAGAGAACTCTGTACTGAGAAAAGCAAGAGTATGCAGGCTTCTGGGAAGCACCATGAACTACACACAAGGGAGCTACAACTGCATCCTGAAAGAGCTGACTTATTTCTCTCAGCACCAATCTTGGGATGTGTGTGACCATATTGCAGTGCTTCACATGAAAAACAAAATATTGGCTCCATATTATTTGGTGTTTTGTGCTGAAGATAAACCAGTAAATAGATTCCTCTGAAATGTTTCTGTTATCACAGTCACGGTCTCATCCGAAGTGAGAGAATATGGGTGCCTGCAAATATGTGCAGTGTATATTAACACTGGAGAGATAATTTAATTTGCTTTTCAAAATACTAAAGTATCAACAGTCTGAGCAGCAGATGCTGATGCAACAGAAAGCATATTCAACTGCTAATCACTCTTTATTTTGAATCAGCAAAGTTTCCTGGCCCATTAAACTACAGTTAAAATGTCCTTTAAATAAACAAACAGACACGTTATTTTAATCACTTAACACCTCTCTAGTGGGTTGTAGGAAAATTCCACTTTTTAAAATTTGGTGGCAGTAACTACAACCCACCGTTTTAAATGGTTCAGGCTGTTAGTGCAGCAGTACTGTTGAGTGCAGTCCCTGTAGAAGACTGAGCTAAGCAGGTGGGAGCTGCACTCTTGCCCATTGAAATGAAGGGAAAAATATTGAAGCCTGCTTATATTATAGTGGGATCCAGTCTGTTTAATTCAGGGAAACTCCTGCAGACACTACATCTCTGGAAAATCATTAGCCATCTAAGTTAATCTAAATTATCATTTGTTTTACTTTAGAGCCAGCAGAGAGAGGTAATTGTTCAATGGAGATCAGGGAACTGTGTTAGAAGAGGAAAATTTGGTGTTCCAGTATTTGCCCCCAGATCTCCCACATCATCATGGAGTGGCCCAGACAAAAGACTATTACAGAAAAGGTCACCATTGCCTTAACACTCAAGTGCTTGTTCTGAACACAAAATGTAAAGGAGAAGGCACCATCTTCATTGGGTAATCTGTTCCGATCTTATTTGCACTTGTTGTTAAAAAAGTGTTCATTGCTAATAAAGCTTTAAGCCTTAGCTCTTCTTCTGTGTTATTCTTGTGTCTCCTAGATTAAACAGGTCGTAGTTTCCAGTGTTTTGTTCCTCTCATAAGACTTACATACTGTAATCAAGTTGTCTCTCAAAGCAGGGTTAAACGAAACACATCTCTCTAAATCTCAGGATACTGAAATAGCTTGTAAGGCAGGAACAAATGATGCACAAGAAGCTGGTGGTTTTGTCACAAATTAAAAAGACAAAATGCAAAACTGAGCTTTTCCCATATTTACAGGTTTATTCAGAATTAAGAAAAGGTTTTTATTATTATTGTTGTTGTTGCTCCTACTACTATGAACACTACTACTATTATTTTTGTTTTTCTTATTCTTGTTGTTAAGCATATAGATCTTGATTGATCCTATTACCCAGAACTGCAATAGTTCTGCCAACTCAACTGAGTTTGGTACCTTTCCAAGTATCCCTTTTTTGCCTATCACTTTCCATTTTTTGAAGTATAGGATTTCATAGGGTTTTAGACCAAGAAAGCCAGCAACATGGAGCAGGCCTGGAAGTAGGTTCCTCAGCTGGGGCTGGTGATCATATGAGTGGCCATACTAATATAACCTGGTAGCAAAGTGCCTAAGACCTGGCTGCATGCCTGGTAAAAAGCTTAGGACTGCAGAGGAGAAACAAAGGAATAAAGAAGTGAAAACAAGAAAAGGCCATAAAGGCAGTATTCCTCACATGGCACAGTGGAGGTCTAAACCATTCATATGCCAGCTACTGGAAGAGCTGCTGGCTAGTGGGAATCTTCTCCTTCACAGTGGTTCAGTCATCAGCATTGGGTATTTCCTCTTTCTTACCAGGAGACAGCCTCAGAGAATTCAAATGTCCAGCTGTGGAGTATCTGCCACATTCTGGAACAAGGCAGGTAATCCAGCTCATGATGCCACCCACCCATGCTAGGGCAGACGGACCACCTTACCACCTCTACAACGTATACTGCTTTGCTTGGCCTTCTACAGATACTTTTCAGCATTTCAGGTCCCTTTGGTGTCTGTGCTAAAACGTCAATATGAAAATGGGATACAGGTGTACTGTCACCTTGGGAACTGCTACAGAGTGGCCTTCCCCCATAAAACCGGGCTCAGTACCTCCACCCAGCTCCAGTTTGCATGACAGCAAAAAGAAGAAGGCAGACACAAGAAATGTGTAAATGAGCTACCATGAACATGAGTCTGACCTGTGGTCCTGGTTAGCCAACTGCATTTTTTGAACAAATGTAATATGACAGCAGGGCATTACCCCAGATCAACATTTGTGTCGTGGAGCGCTTGTGTGGGTTTTTGAGCTGGTGCTGGGATTCTTCAAGCTAAAAGCACCAATCACAGCCTCGCAGAGAACAATTATTTAACCTGAACAAGCCACTGAGGACATCCTGAAACCTGTTCTGATGATGATGAAAAACAAAAATCTCTTCTGCTTACCCCAGGAGACATCCAGGGATTGATTCGGTTGCCTAAACACAAGTGTGTTGTGCTGCTGGAGACATCACTGGACATCTGAGATTCACATAGATATGACACAGAACCTATGACAGATACATGTCCTCCTGAAGTGACTTACAAAGGGCAGGTCAGATACACTAGGTTATCCCAAAAGGCGCTGATGCTATCCACCTGCTTGGTTGGTGAATTGTCTAACAGCTTATTTGTCTAGTTGCTGATCAACTGCATCAGTCTCGTTTAATTGTGTTGAGTAGGGGGCATCATGTAATGCCACATATGTGGAATTAGTTGCCTGATTCAGATGAGTCTTCTATGCAGTCCAGAAATGTTAATTGGAAGGGACCTGAAGAGGTCACCTGGTCCAGCTTGAACATCCCAAGCCACAATTCATGGCCGCTGCCTGTTATATTATCTTACACTAGTGAAGCTAAGAGAAGAGGAGCAACAATCCCCCTACAATGCCACTTCTCCCTGGAGCAATGGCATGACAGCACAGCCTCCAGCAGACTGACTGTGAAACGCCCCATAACTCATTCAGAACAGATCACATGGACACTATATGTTGTTTAAACCTTTTTTTTTTTGATGTGGCAAAACCAGATTTAGCTTAGGCACAGCAAATACAGCTATCTAAGCTGTCTGAAACACTGCGCCTACAGCAACCATAAACCTCAAGAACTGCTGCCCTCCCTTCAGCTTCGCCAGAAAGAGTAAGGATTTATTCTGTGATATTTTCTTCACATACCTATTACTACCCCCTGGAAAGCAATGACACGAACCCTGTACACTGCTGGAAATCTCCATGTCATCTATACTGTCATACTGTTATATACTGCAGTTGGTGCAGCAGAGGCCTAAACATATAAAAATGGCCACACAGATCAGGGCAAGACTCATTTGGTACATTATTTCCTCTTTGATATGTGTCCAAAAGTGATGCCTAGGGAAAGATTTGCAGAATATGGAAAAATAATAAACAGTTTTTCTCAGGATAAACACAGTCTGCCATCACTGGTGGCCCGGGAAATTCCCAAGTCAGAGGAGATACTTTTGGATTTAATTATAGCACAGTACTCATTATGAACCATTTACACTTAAATCTGTGCACATCTAGATACCTCTGATTCAGACTGGTCAGAGCTGAAAAGTGTGATCTTGCAAGTCCTTGCCAAATTAATCCAAGTAATCTCTTAATTGTTCTAGACAAACATTGAATCAGGGTGCTTACACAGATGTTATGGTTCAAAGCTCTAGGAAAAACACAAGCAGTGGCACATACTTTGAAGACTACCTTACATCTACTCAATGTACATTCACAGATATTGAGGCCACAATTAATCTGTAGATGGTGCAATCTGATTTCCACTCTGTATCCAATTATTGCAACCATTATTTGGGGTGTAGAGTCAGTTTGCAGATTAAAGTCCTTTAACACAGGCTTTTACACCTGAGCTGAGTACCTAAATCCATAGGATTTAGCATTACTCACCAGTGCAGGTAGTACACACCAGGAGTCTGGTTGCTCTTCAGCTCACCCCAATGAAGACACCTATACCTGTGGAGATGAGCAGCATTCCCAGCACCACTGGTGACATGCATGACATTGCCACTGCCAGGAATGGGAGCTTGGAAAATTGGCCCATGTTTGGGGGTCTTGACCAGCAAGGTGAACCAGAGTGATAAAATCAGCTCCCAGAATGACATCTGAAACTGCCTAAAGTTCCATGTGTTTTTATGACTGAGTATCATCACATCAGCCCGAAGTTTCAAACTATGCAGTTATTAACTTTAGAAAGACTGCTTTCCAAAAGGGTTAACGAGTCATATCACTAGCTGCTAGAAATGCCAATCAACAGGGATCAGCTGTAGAATAATTAGATACAGAATGTGAGCATTAGGTATGCACAGAAGTTACAAAACCCAGGAGGATAGTGTAAAATTGCTGCTCCTAGGGAGCGGAATCTCTAGAAACTCTTGGTCAACTTACCCAAAATTTGGATCCCTTTCCTTTTCTTTCACAACAGGTAACAGTTTTCAATAGAATTCACATTAGCTGATATATTTGCAAATAGTTAGACCTTTACAGAGGCATTCAAGTTTATTGTAACACAGAATCACTCAGCTGAAAATTATTTGATGACTACATCTGGAAAATCATGTATTTTAGTGGCTGATAACATCTGCAGTCACCTAGCAACGGTTTAGATTGCACATATGGAAAAAAAGGAATTAGGCATATAAACACGCTGAGAGTGAATATTATAACGTTAGAAAAGGCACTGAGTTCAGAAAAGTATTCCTCTGATCCCAAGGAAGGGATGCCAAGAAGTTTTTCCCACCTTCCTTTTTTTGTCATTCACAGACAAATATATTACAGCTATGGATCTGCAATCACCTCACCACAGAACAGCTTTCATTTGTCTTGGTAGCTTAAACTATGTCAAGTATATTGATTATCTGACTTTTGGCCTCTTAGGGACAAAATAAACCTATTACGACATAGACTTTAGCTTTGCCTGTGTTTTCTGTGCCTTAGAGAACAGCATTTGTTGCTTGTATTGTAGCTAAATAATCTTAACATAAGGCATATTAGCATGTAACATGATCTATTAATAGGTAACTATTAATACATATGGATACAGTGTGCGGCTTTTTTTGCATGCCTTTATGCTGCATCACTTCAACCTCTTCATATTACATACAGAATAAATTAAAATAAACACTACCCTTGGAAATAGGCATATGAAAGAATCAGAACTGAACATATCTTCTGAGGCTTAGGTATAGCAGGTCTGTGCCTTTCTTCCTAAACACAGAGAAATGACCTTTCAGTTATATACAACATGATTTTCTGCATTTTATGGCCTGTGAGTTTGCTTCTTCATAGCCTTGCTACAGTGAGCTCAGAGATAAAACAGCTCAGAAGAGATAAAACTTCCATAAGCACATTGTTTCTCTGACCTGCTGACAATACACAATGTCTAATGCACAGTTTCAGTTCAACTCATATGCAGCTCTATCACTGAACACATATGTCCACTAGCTTGTTAGGCAGGGTGGGATTCAACTCCCCCCAGTCCAGACACCAGCATTGCTCAGCCAACTCATATTTTGTGGTCTACTGCCTGTATTGATTAAACTTCCATTGACTAGAGTGAGTTAAGACACTCGTGCCATCTTCAGTGAAGGGAAAAGAATAGTGAATGCTGTATCATGCATGAATAATGAATTCATATTCCTTCTCTCTTTTCTTTTAGTTTTTATACAACATACAAAAGGCAAATGTCCCTTCCAGGTCAATGTCTTAGGGGACTGGTAAACCGCAAGTTCAAAGTTGGCGCAATGTGTGTTTCAACCCACTGAAATTTGTGCATGAACCTTCACTCCCTGTTGGAAAAGGAATTCACCCATGAAAAATTATGAATGAACATGTAGAGACCTCAAGGTGAAAAACTACCCCCAAAATCTAGCTCACTACTTAGCAGAGGTGGGTAGTTGAGATGTTCCAAAAACCATTGTGAGAAATTGGACCATTCCAGAACACCTCCATGAGGATTTGGAATTAAAAAAGTTTGCTTGTGAATGGCAGGTAATTCCATTGGCCAAATGTAACCGGTCCTCTTACAATATAACTGATTCACTGCCTGTGTTTTCTAGACTTAGAAAGACCAGATTTAATTTTGGTTCAGTCTTGTATCTCATGTAAAAAGTAATAAACTGGGATGAATATACTGAATCCACGCACAGGAGTCAGGGCCTTATCAAAGCATTATGTGGGCATCAGATGGGAGATTGCAGCACTCAATAAACAGGCAGTGCATCATTTGGATATATCCCACTTAATTGGTGCTACTCTGCGTTTCATTTCATACCATCTCCTATAAACCCGCATTCAGGAGAGGAAAAGGCTTGTCCTGAAAGTAGTCACTACTTAATATCCCTATCATTTCACTTCACAATCATGCTGCTGCTGTAATGCCCATAAAACTACCTGACAGTGGTTAGGTCATCTGATTGATCCTCATTACACTAATTATAAATGTCTCACCAGTGTCTTCTACTTCCCTATCATCAGCTGGGCCAGTCTTTTGTGTTTGGAAGCTCTTTCGGGAAGGAACTAACTCCTGGGAAAAATATCCTGTCTTGCACAACAGGACCTTGACCTTTGACTGAAATGTCTGGACACTGGCTTATTGTCCACGAACACAAACAGCCTGCATATGCCTGGACAAAGCCTTCTGGTAAGAGAGAATGTAGAAAAGAGCTCCCTCCTATGTGTTTGAAACCACAGTAGGAACAAACCATAAAGGATCTATGAACATGCAGGACTTGCTCTGCTGCTGTTCATTGACATTTTGGGCTGAATTTATCAAAAAGACAGTAAATCTTTACTGAATAAAGTTAAAATTCACCTAGAAGAGAGGCAGATTGCCCTTCTTCAAAATGAAGAAATTAATGAGGATATCCAGAGATAGTCTCTTCAATTTTGCTGCTTCCTATCCACATATCTTGACCTTTCTAGCAAACACCTCTTCTATTCTTCCC
>JANRGW010005059.1:372-27933 GCA_024733675.1 Psilopsiagon aymara | reverse complement strand
TGAGGACACCAGAACTGCACACAATACTCCAAGTGAGGTCTCAGGAAAGCAGAGTAGAGGGGCAGGATCACCTCCCTTGACCTGCTGGTCATGCTCCTTCTTCCCTTATTAGCTAGAAGACCGTTGCATTCACCCTGCATAAGGAATTCTACTTTTGAGTGTAATCTCAAAGGCTTATTTCCTTCCTAAATGCTTACAAATGGTATTTCCAACCCAACGAGGAAAAGAGAATTTCAGTCCAAATAGTAAATCTCTCTGAGCAGCTAATACTGAACAAAAGCAGACAGCTGAGAGTGAAAGTCTGGAGATAAATCGTACTTGGGTGGAAAAAAAGCCATTGCTAACATACCTTTTATTCATGAACAGACACTGTGCTAGATATGTATGTGCTAGATCCTAGGTTTTAGCTTCCACCCGATAGAGAGAATAAAGGTGCTCCATAGCACTGCTGTGCGTACAAAAGCTCTTCCACCTAAGCATGTGCAAGTATTTACTCTGGACTAGCTGAATAATTCTGTCTGTAAAAAGCTTGAATAAAATAAAAAATAACCAACAAATCGCACATTCGTAAACCTTAGCATTAGAGGAAACTTAAGCAGTATATAGATCATAGCTAGCATCACAGAATAACACCAAAACAACGCCTAATCAGACACCAAAGGCCACTGTGCTGTTATATTTATCCATGTAGGGTACTTCCCCTAAATTGTCCCAGTGAAAAATACTATTATGTGGGAATTTTAAAAAGCAGTTAATACAATGAAAATGGCGGAATTCAGTCCATTGGACCTAGAAATTTGAGCTCCAATTTAAAAATGAAAAAGAAAATAACCCACAACACAGGCAGACTAGAACAGCACAAAAGCTTCAGGGAATTCTTATCCCAGCTCACCTGACCTTGCTTAGATTCCTGTCCCTTAAAGAAAGAGAAGAAATTTGCACATCGTATAAGGCAGCCACAAGCACTAACATCTTCGTGCCCGTTTTAAGGAAGGCGTTTCATACTGGTTTTATTTTCAAGTGTGCACAGTGCAACCTACTGGGCCAGAGGAAAGCTCCAGCATCCTCGCAACACGCGGGAGCAACTACCTGGTGCGGTAGCAGAGTCAAATTTGCTACTGCACGCTCTCTTCTCCAGCAGCTCTCTAACTCCCTCTGCATGACATCAGCCTGAATAACAGGAGGTTTTGCTTCTGCCGCCTGCAAAAGGAACATGTGCTGAATAAATCTCCTTTTCAGGAGATACATATATATATACACAAATAAAGACACATCAAAAACCAAGTGGTAAATACAGGAAAATGTTCAGGCTTTGAATTTAATTGGGAGTTGCAAACAAACAACAAAAACAAATGCTGCAGAGCCAGTGCCACATTATTATTCAAATAAAAATTGTACTATTGCTATTTTACTACCAGGCAAACAACATCATGACCCCTTCCATTCTGTCTTTACACGCCCAGATTCCCAAAAACATATCACTTTCTCTGATTTTAGTTTTCAGTTACTACTGAGTGAAGAGCAAACAGACTTCAGCCAACACACATCTTAGCTACCTACCTGCAAACCTTTCTTTAGTACTACCTCCCTTTCTTTCCTGAAATACGATGCAACCTTGGGAATTGCAACAGAACTGCAGGGGGAAAAAAATGCTCATCAGGATGTCCCAAGCTGGTGTAAATCAAACATTTGTCAGGCCCGACAGGTGGTGAAGCTACCAATAAGCAAGTCTAATGGTATGAAAAATGTACATTACAGCAGCTGAATTTATTTAATTGGCAGACATTTTTTTGGGCAAACTGTTTTCCTCCACCTCTCTTTTTCATTCAAAGCCCTTAAAAAGTTCATGTGGATGCTTCTCAATTCTATGGACACATATTACAACCCATAACTATGCAGTGGTGTTCCTTGACAAGCATCCTGCGCAATTTAATGAATTTCCTAATATGGCAGTATCACAGAAGGGAGGGCAGAGTAAACTTCTGGAGGAGAATTATTTTCTGATTCTCATGCATCCACACTGAACAATAGGAAAAGGTTCTTCACTGAGAGGGTGGTTAGTCACTAGAACAAGCTCTCCAGGGAAGGGATCACAGTTCCAAGCCTGTCAGAGTTTAAGGAGTGTCTGAATGATGCTCTTCTGCACATGCCTTAGTTTTAGGTAGTCCTGTGAGGAGCAGGGAATTGGACTCAATGATTCTTATGGGTCCCTTCCAACTCAAGATATTCTATGATTCTATGATCAATATGTTCACAGGGAGAATACAGTACATAGTCTTTATGTAACTGAATAAAATGAGTGCATGAAAATTAAAAATGTAAGTGAAAACGTGGCTGCTAAAAAAAGGGCTCTTAAGTCTTGTCCAAAAGCAATATGCAGCAAACTGCTGGAACATTTCAGAGCCCATAAGAGGTAAGACTGGGAGGGGTTTGTGATCAACTACCACTTCCACTGCTCTAAGTCAGGAAAAAGTAAATCTGTTCCTTAAAGATGTGTGTCTACTCTGTTCATAAAGATGGATGGCCATCATGGATGGTCAGCAACCTCCTATTCTGGCTATCAGTGTTTAACCTACACTATCTTTGGAAAGCTTGAATTGTAGCCCATTATTTTTTGTCCTCTTCATAATTTCAAACAGAAGCTTATTCCCTTCATCTTTACAGCAATCTCTCATGTGCATGTTTCTGAAGACTTATATAATCTGCAGAAAATGGACTGGAGACATAAGTCCAGCTCTTTCCCTTTTTAAGCGTCCTACTCAAGTGTTCATCACCTGGTTTCCCCCACATATTCTCCAAGTAGTCTACAGCTTCCTTGAAGCATAATGCCAGACCTGGGTGCATTGTCAGAGCTTGTATCTCAACATCACTGAGGAAAGCAAGAGTGTCTGTCTTATATGTGACCATTGTGTTTATATAGCTCAGCCTTATGTTTGAAGCTACTTCCTCCTCACTGTAAGAAGGAATACTTGACATGCTAGGGAGGTTTAAAATTTTGCTTACAACACAGAACATGAAATCAGTTTAGTTTGTTTTGACATTCTCTTTCATTTCAACTGTAATTCTATGGTAAATACACAATGAAAAAGCTACTATTCCTGGCTCCCATGTGTGCATTCAGGTCTTGAAATTGAACAGTGATATAGACACATGACTTTTGTATCATAAAAAAAAAAGCCCAGAAGAGATACAATGCATTGCTATAATCTGACTCTCTCCACTCCCTAGAAAATTCTTGTTACCTGTACGCCCTACTTGGTATTCCCTTCAGGAGTACCTTGTTGTCTCCTATTTCTGCTTTCACCTCTGCCAGTGGTGCTGCTAGTTCTTTTCCAGCTGCTGGACCTTCTCAGTAGAAGAGATTTGTTATACTTCATCCATTTTTCATATTTCAGTTTGGTAGACCAAAAGACAAATCAGCTGAAAAGAAGCTCCTTTCTCAAGAGCAAATCACCTGTGAATTCTGGTCCTGGAGAACTGTCCATGAAGAAAGCACAAATTCCCTATACAGACAATATATAGTATGTATATGGCAACTTCATTAAAGAATTGTTTATTCAGCATCTCCTTTAGCAAGAAGATTTTTCTTTTAATATCAGGAACAGAACTGGATGAATGTGATTTTCCCCATTTTGGCAGCCAGCCTGAGGAAAATAGGAGAAAAATGCTTTGGGCCAAATATTTTCAGATATCCTCCTGCATCCAAGTAACAAATACCATTTCCTCCTTCCTTCCCTCTGTTTCTTAAGGACAATTCAGGAAATTAATAATTAATATTGATGTGCTGAATAAAACTTTTCACAAAAGAACTGAAAATTTGCCTTCACTTTTTTCTGAAACAAAATAAGCTGACATTCAGATTCTATTGTCTCCCCATTTCTCTCACCTGGGGGAATTATTTGAAGTTGACCGGAAGGAATTAAAGAATATGCAAGAAATGCCACTTTTTGACAAATGTATTGTCTGCAAAGAATCTACTCTATCAAATTTACCTCAGATCTAATGGGAAGCACTTGCTTTGTGAGAATTTCTAAAATAACCATGCTTTCTTACCAACATCTGGAATTACAGTTACTCTATTCACTTGTCAGTGAGGGGCATAATCAATTAGAAAGGAAAAAAAAAGAAGGAAATAATCTTTCTAAGGGAAGAAGCAAGCCATTGTGGAAAGATTTGGGGTTTCTTTCTTGGAAGCAAAGGGGACGAACGGGCTATTTAATTTTTAATCAATCACAGAGCAACCATCCATAAGATCTATTTCTCAATGGCTTGCAGACTCTGTTTGGCTGCTCTGGGCACATAATTTCTCCTTTTTCCTTTCATGACAGAGCACTGAAATATAACAGCTGTTGGTCCAGTAACAGGTTTGACTTGACAAACACAGGAGATGGTCAAGAGGCTGAATACAGCAGTGTAGGATGATGTGTTTGGGGGCTCTTCTTGGTGGATTGTATCCCAAGGTCTTGGGCAGATCTTGTCTCTTGTTATGGGTCTGGCCTTGCTATAATAAGAGCTGTAAATTAAGCAACTGTGGGAAGGAACTGGAGAATTAAGATCTCTGCATCTGAATTTCACAGCTCAGAAAAAAAGGAAATTCAGGTAAAGAGGAACATAAAGAAACGGCAGAGGACTGGCGGACTAAAATGAGGAAGGGTTACCTAAAAAAAGTAAAACTAGAAGATTTTACTCAATGCAAACAGGGATCTGGGTGAAATCAACGATAAGCAGCCAGTGCATTCATACACTACAAACAGAGAGCTTGAACTAACAACATAAGACATGAAATCTGACACTGTGGGCATAATATAAACAAGGTAGAATAGCAACCACATCTTGGCAGCAGGATATGGAATGCTTTGGAAAAACCTAATTTATGGTAAAGGTAATGGGATAGTCTGGTATTTTAATGAATTGACATTTATGAATGGCTAGCCCCATTCAAAGGTCAAAGAGAATCTATGTGCATTAGATTTACTTACATCGGGGAATGAAGATAAACATTTTTACTAGATCAGTACTAAAAAAAAAAGTCTGCTGTGCTCTACAAGTGCCTTCAATTAGTTACTGAACCTAAGTGATATTTCAGACAGTTTTGGTAAGTGGTGAGAATGTTAGAGAAGTGATTATAATCTGGGTTAGAATGCAAGAACAAAACCAGACCTGAATGTAAGGTGTTAACATCCAAAAGGCTCTAATTTAGGGAAATTAATAAAAGTAATTAGAAAACTCAAATGCAACTAATACCTGAAGGATTTTAACATTGTTGAATCTGGAAAATCTTTAAGTCAATAGTAAAAAGCAAGCTGGAACTTGCCCTCAAAATATAAACAGGGGGAAGAAGCTGGAAGCGAGGATGGTGGAGTCAACCAAAACCTCATTAAGAGTAGGCAGGGAACCACAGCAGGAAAAAAAAGCCCCAAAATAGGGAAAAAAAAACCCAACCCCAAACCAGAAGGCCAGGAAGCCCAGGGTTAAATCAAGAAACATCAGCTAAATTCAAAATTGTTATGGAAAATAAAGAGCAGGCAGGTTTTTACCTATATAAATAAGAAGAAACCAAGAGGAAAGAAATTATGTCACTATGCAGGCAGTGGAGTAGAGATTAAAATAATTCAGATATGGCTGTAAAACTAATGGCAATTACTTCAGCTTTTTGAGGACACAGAAGTAAACTTAGGGTAGCAGAGTGATCCAGTGGGAACATAAATTGCTATTTCTGGGTATAGAGCAACACTTTTGGCAAAAGAGTAAAGCTGCCCATAAATAAATCCAAATTGCAAACAGAAGTCATCACAACTACAAGCAAAATAAAATCCTATAGTAGTCTATGTCTTCCTGAACCATACAGCACTGAAACTCCAATTTCCTAGTTTTGGATTAGTCAGACTACTCATCATGAGGAAGTTAAGGTAAGCATGAGAGGCCAGCACAAAAACAGGAGGAAAAATGATTGTACACAGGGCAATGCACAGGATTCCCAGGCTGTCAGCAGCACAGAACTTACCCAATACTTCAGAATATTCTGAAAAGCTAACTCAGGGTTCCCAGAAATCAGAGGCAAGATTTCTTCACAGATGCATTTCTTCAGAATTTATCTGGCCAAACTCTTTGTACGGTGTAAATATATTCATTCAAGCTCACCATTATCCCCAGACTCCCTTTGTATTTGGTAGAGAAAACCAAGCATTTGCGATAAGATTCACCTGACCTGTTTTAGCTGTTACCTTAGGCTAACACTTTCAGAAATGCTTACTCCTTTCTGCTGGCAGAAGAGAGACTATGGTACCCCCACTGAGAACCCATGCAGACCTTCAGGTAAGCCCCAGAACCACAACCCAAGCAACTCACAGAAGCTCCAACAGGCCTCAGCCAGGGATGTGGCAGAGGTAGCCTTGACCACATCGGTACAGGCAAACTGAGGAAAAAAAAATGCTTTATCAGAAATACGAGTGTATGCTTAATTATTCCCATTTCCTTGGGGTTTTTCCACTATAAAAATCACTGTGTGTTTGTACAGGACTCTTATTCTGTCTTTCAGTCCACACAAACATCTGCACTTAGTTACGTTAGCCCATGTCCAAATCCCAGCAAGATCCTGCTCTGATTATTTTGCTGGGAGTGTTTTTGCCAGCTTCTATTCCCAGAACACACTGGATTTATAGCTATGTCCAGCTCTGCTGGACAGAAGATTGTAACACACAGGCTCAAACAGAATGCCTTTTGTACTAGAACAAGGTCTTTCCAGCATGCTCAAGTAACAAGCCGTTAATTTGTGCTAGCATATTTGATTAGCACTAGAAAAGTGAACTATTATTGGATACAATTTGCTGGTTTGTATTCTTAATTATACTGTTTGACCTATTTTGTCCAATTTTCTCAATGTCTAGCCATAAAATATGACCCTAGGTTCAAATTCTAACAAAACCTATTGCGGCAATTTCGCATAAGAGCCTGAAAGAACCTGGATTTTGAGTAAATAAAACAATTAGTGGTTTTTTGGAATCACTGTGTGGTTTCGACTGCTCTCCTCTATAGCTAGATTCAAAATATTCATTAAAAAAGGAAAAAAAAGAAAATGAAATAAAAAAAAAGAAATATGCAGTTCATCTGAAAAGACAAACAAAATCATGCAGGATATAAATCAAAATGAGAATCTGTAAAAAATCAGAGCAAGCACTTATTAAGCCAAAACATACTGTTCTTGTGAAGAAGCCTGCTTTACCCACTGTGCTTTCTCCAAATGTACATTTATGCAGTTCCAGGCCAAAACTTTTTTGGAGCATAAGACATGAAGCATTCAGATCCCAGTAAAACTCACTGTGATGTGCCTGCCTAATTCCTGTGGAGCAGAACTTTGCCAACACTTGTGCACAGAGTTTAACTTCATCACTGAGGTTTCTGCAGAATTATTGATTGCCGTGTATTTCTTTGAAGACTTACTTTATGTGATTGACAATCGCCTCAAACTGTGAATATGCCAATAAATGAATAAATAAATACATACATACACACACAAGCTGATCTCCTACCCTATGCCTCACACACCCACCATACATTCTGAAAACAGATTTTCTGTGCTTCTTCAAGCAAGAAAACTTGTTTGGGATACACTTCCTCTGTATCTGGTTTGACTCCCTCAGCCCACGCTAAAATGCATCTGCTTTACTTTAGTGTTTAAAAAACACATGTGCTAAAGAAAGACAAGCTCCAGGAAAAAAAGCACAAAAGAATTATCAAAATACAGTGAAACCTTCCAAATTGAAATACAAGTGATGTACCCATCAGTTACTGTAAGCTCATGTATCATTCATTTGTATTTTTCCCTCTGAAATCACAGCTCCTGGCTCTGAGCAAAACAGCTTTTTCAGCTCCCCACCCCACTCCAAAGCAGGCAAAGATGTGAAATGCCACCTGCAGACAGGACGCATTTCAGCTGTTTCCCTTTCCCGCAAGCAACTTGCCCCACAGAAAGGCAAACAGAGCAGTTTTATTCTGGGACTGGACAGTCCCTGCTGGCGTACACATTTGGAAGAGTAGACTATTCAATGCTTCCATCATTTAAGCGCTGCCCCATCCAGTACCTGATTGACCCACTCAAAGCTGTTTGCCCTCCACCACAGCCCTTTGTCCCTCCTCCAGCTCTAGCTCCAAAATAGCTTCATCTCCCTGAGTTTCTATAGTCAACAACAAAAAAAACCAAACTAGGTCAAGGCACAGAAGAAGCAGGTGATTGATGTAGCAGTTCCCTGACTGGACAGGCCCAGCTGTCCCTATAGCAACCCCAACCTACAGAAGCTGCATAGCTGCAAGCCAGGTGCGCTTCTTGCTCTCACTCCTGCCACTGCCCCACAGGAAGTCATTCCACCTGGTTTTATGCATTTGGGGCAAATTGCTGGCAATTTTCTCTCTCATACCAATGCCTGATGAAGGATGGACCTCTGGATGAAATATGCTTCATGCTCCTCAGAGCTCCATAAGGCCCTTCTTGCTCGCTCTCTTATGCACAGAGGTTCAGAGATTATTTAACCACCCCTTGGAACTGCAAAGGCTTATCTCATGGCAGGAGAATACCTACAGTGTGAAAATGTTAATAGCAGAAATGCTTACTTTTGTTTTGTCTCTGGTATCAGTGATTCCAGTGTCCAGAAATGTGTAAACCTATCTTGGAAATGCTATCTATACCACTCAGCCAGAGATAATCCATAAGTAAGAAGGATGTCTATACAATTTCACAAAGTGAAGGAAACTTATCTCTAACTATCAGCTTAACAACCTTGTCCTCCACAGTTCAGGTGAAGATGTTTAGGGCATATAAACTACTCCTCTCACCCCTAAATGTTCACAAAACCAACTCCTGTCAAAGACTGTAACAGTCTATTCTAAATTTGAATTAATTTTCTGATTTTATTATTTTTTTAATCCTTTGTCTTGAAAGGTGGCAGAGCAAAACTACCAATCCAAAGGCCCAATTGTCCATTAGGAACATAAATCATTACTAGCCTTTATTCAAAACCTTGATAACAGAGCATGACTCCAATTTTTATTCTTACCGCCACATTCTCTCTCTCATTCTTGCAGCAGAACTTCACTGATACACCCCGAAGAGGATATAGCAGGATATTTTTCTCACATACACAAACACCCAGGAAAATCAGTGTCAGTCAGTAGCCTCAAGACAAAAATTTACTGCAGTTAAATAACCAGTGTTGATTTGAAGTCACTTTTATGTCTTTTACCATATGTACAAAGAGGGGGATGGAAATGAGCAGACTCATCATTAGCATAAAAATCCATCTGGCTTTTGTATTGAGTACACATATTCCACAACATGTACTGATAGCAGTTCAAGGTCCCCTTTGTGACAGCTCAATTATTTTATATTGCGATAGAAACAGGTTCTGCTGATGAGAAGGCAAGCACCCAAGCTTTTGCTAGAGGTGCCTTCCATGCACTTATCAAGAACACTGTCATGTTTTTATGGTTTAACCAAGCCATGGAATGACAGTCTCTACCTGTCCCTAAAACTGTCAATAACACTTATAGAGTAATAACATTAATTATAATGAAAATATATATAAATAAGAGACAATATCTCTTCTGCCTCAGTTGCAATGATCTGAATCTTCAGGTTTTAGGGAAAAGGAAAACTACTGTTTCTATATAAACAGAATCAGTAGCCCAAGTCATTCTCAGAAAGTAAGCTCTGCGTATTTCCTTGGCAACAATGGGAATGAGACACCAAAGATGGCATTCTTTTCTAAGTGTAAAAAAGGTATAAAATTTTATTATACAAGTTAACAAGTAAGCATTTCACTACTCCATTAAAACACTTTATTACAAGTTAGTGTAGTTGAGTTACAGCTACTCTGCATGAAAGTTAACTCTGAGGTGAACAAATTGGCCTGTTAGTGAGTAGGCAGTTTGGAATGTGTATCTATATCTATGCTATATCTGCTGTATTTTTTAAAGGTGTTTTGTGAAGTTAAAAACTTAAAACACAGTAAACTTCAGAATTGTTGTTCCCACATGATACCATCTTTTTTCAGTGTTGACTGAAGTTTCTGTACATTTTTTAGGAGCTGAAGAGAGCTTCTGCTTTTCTGCCCAGGACAAGACGTACACATACTTTTCCTTACAGTGACTGCAATCTCTTTTGCTTCTTTTTGGTCATCACACTTCAGTTTGACCTGAGCTGCCCCTTGCTTCAATTTCTGAGTTTTTCTCTTTAATTTCTGCACCTAGGAAAAAAGATTACTGGTCAGAATATTACATACTCAGAAGACCTACAGCTGTAGAATTTACTGAACTTCTAAATTCCAAACTAAAGATGTCGAAGGAACAATTAAAAAAATACAATGAAAACTGAAACCTGCCAATCTTGCTCCCAGTTGTCTCACTGTAACAGAAAGCACTACAGAAAACTGACCTCACCCACACTTAATAGGTTGTTGAACTCCCTAGGATGAGAGTATTGCTTGAGAGAGATGGAACTTCATCGGTCAACAGTTCATATTTATAATGGTCTTTTTCCATTTCAGATTGTACAACCGTAACCAACCTGTACACTGTTTGTTACCGGTTACGGTATCTAAGCAACCTACTTTGAAGCCTCATAACAAAACTGAAAAATAAAATAAATAGAGTTGATTGATGAAGAATGTTTTTTTAATGACAAATAGTAAGTCTTGACTTGCACTTGGCATAATAAGGTCACCCCCAAAGATAAAATCAGGCTGGAAGCATTCCACATGCCAATTTATGCTTTAAGTCAATTTCTAAAAATAATTAACTTGTATTGCATTCTAGAACATATTATTAACTGTGAAACACAGAGATGACTATGGCATTTTTAATGTGACAGGTTCTAAAAGCAGAAATATGCATCAATAGCCAGGGCATGATGGACAATAATCAGACAAAGACAAAAAATGTGCTATTTACATCATGACCCTAAGGTGTATGGTCTGAGAAGGGCACAGATAACTTGCCAGCAGGTCTGCAGGCTGATAAGAGGCAAGGATGACAAGGCTGCACCACATTTTATGTGCTATTCCTCTTCTCATCATTTGAAAAGGAAGGCAAACTGCAGCCAGAAAGATATACAAAAGGAATAAACAAAGGTGCAGTTGTTTGTCCATTGTCTAAGATTCCTGGGGGATGAAGTCAGAAAGATTCTGAGGCAAGAAATAACACCG
This sequence comes from Psilopsiagon aymara, assembly GCA_024733675.1. Taxonomy (NCBI): domain Eukaryota; kingdom Metazoa; phylum Chordata; class Aves; order Psittaciformes; family Psittacidae; genus Psilopsiagon; species Psilopsiagon aymara. Next base: position 16,738 of record JANRGW010005059.1, on the reverse strand, counting down.
TAATTGTTGGCTCCTCAAGAATACCAAAGACTTGTCAAAAAGACAGTTGATATTGCCAAGAGAGATAGTGAGGATGCAATAGTCAATGTCCTTTGTCCATACTGCTAACATGCAACTCTGACAATTCTGCTTTAACGTAAGCATCTCTCTGCTTGCAGTTATGTGAACAGTAAAAGATTTGAGTAAGTAAAATCTTTCAAAGAATGAATGTAATAAAATTGGTCAGATTTAAATTAACTATCACCTCTCCCTTCCTTTCATAAGGTCTTGTACTGAGTTTTGTTTTGTTTCCTATCTGAGCAAAGTTCTTAGGTGAGTCTGTTCGTCTGGAAACATAGGATGGAAAACAGAAAACTGTCAGACAGAACTAGGGATTGCATTTTTATCATATGTTCCACACCAAATTGCCACAAAAGGGTTTGAGCTGTTCATCTACACAAGTGTGATTTTATATGGGCATGTATGAAAAGCTCTATGGCTTTATGTTTTAGAGCTCTATGGCTCTAAAACACATACTGATAGAATGCGTACAGGTTAGGAGTTAAACAAACTGAAAGACTTGCTGGCTATGATTTTGGAGAAGCTGTGGTCAACAGACTATATGGTTAATAAAAAGCTTCAATATTTCAGTAATATAAAAGACATTTAATACAGTTTGTATGGGACCTATAGCTTCTATTTTCTCATTCCCCAAGGTGACAGTAGACAAAGGAATGAAATCTCAATGTTTTGTCTTAATGCAGTGAGCAGAACTGACAGACTGAGCAACCCAGCTCTGTTTTGCAGAACTGCCACAGGGCAGAAAGCTTTCCCTCTAACATACATTCCTAGCTGCCAGCTGTAAGCATTTTTTCTTGATCAAAAGAAGGAATTGGAGGTATAAGAACACCAAGCTAGCTGCCTAATTATAAATACCCGTGCTGGAACACCCTGGCTTAAACATTTCAGTGACACTCTAGTTGATAATAACAGGAAGCAGAATTGTGGCACTATTGTATTACTAGTGTATTACTAGCCAGAGTGTACATTTTATTCTTACAGTAACCTCATGCTTTTTCAGCTTGGATATTTGTTTTCCTTTAATCTCCATTTGTTTTACAAGGCAATCCAGTTCTTGTTCTAGGTGTTCATGAACTTTGGAGTCTTGAGTCTCCTCTATCTGCTTCAGAAGTTCTTGATGCTCACTATTAAAGACAAGAATAGCACATAAGTATTTTTGATACTTCTTCCAGTATTTTCAGTGTATTGCAGGAGTTGCTACCCATTTTCTCCAAAGTACATCAATTTAGCATGATTTACCCTCTCACACAATACACATTAACGTGGAATATATTCACACCAGAAAAGCAAAATTTTTTCCACTAATTTGCTTATTACACATTTGTAGCTGATATGCATCTTATCCCTTCCTCTTGCCAAGCCAAAGCAACTACATGTGAAACAATGTGCAAAATGAGAATTTGGAAAGTGAACAACAGCTACGCAATATGGTATTTTCACTTCCTGTACAATTCAGCCCAGACTTTGAAAGCTTAACTTAATACAGAAAAGTATTGTTTAAACTAGTACATTTAAATTATAGTTTTTTCCTCACAGATTATTCAAATTAAAATATTATTCTCAAAAAGATTTGCAGTGAAGAGTGCTGGTTAATTAATTTAACCAGCTTAATTAAAAGAAATTGTGTATACACAATTATATCCGTGAGACCTAGATATTTGAACTAGTAAAAAACCAGCGATACTATCTTAAATGATCTTTTTACAAAGGTCACAGCTTCTTTCTGCTTTCTGAGTAAGTGCTGCTCCTTGACAGGTTAATTGAAGCAACTGGTTGTTGCTATAAAAAAACATAATGCCTGCCCTTGAGTTACCATGAGTAAGCAGAACATTGCTTTCTGAAGAACAGATTGGTTGCCAGCTTAAATTTTGCCACATCAAGGATTTCAAATCAGTGTGAACACCCTAACTGGTTTAACCAACACATCCTCCTCTGGTCAAACCACAGCTCATAATGTTGACATGTCTCCTATGACCAGCTATATAGCATTGGCCTACAAGCCTCCATTAATGGGAAGATGCCTAAGAAAATGCCTCAGAAGATGCTGTTGTAATCCACATTTACTTGTATGGCTAGAAAGATACATACACTCCCCTCTAATGAGTAAGCTTCTTCCATACCCTGCCCATTTTCTGGCAAGAGAGTGTTCCTCTTCCACAACCCCCTTACAGGACTGGCAAGTTCTTCCGCTATCAAGAAGGAAAGAGTATGAATGCCAGACTGTCTCATCAACAAAAACCCATCAGGTACCCACATATAGAGAGAACACAAAAAGAGTGAGTACAAAGGAGTAGCCTACACGTTGTGTAACAAGCCTAGCCCTGCCACAGCTGAACTAACCTATTCTACCACCCAGACTGACTGCATGCTGCAGGCCTACTCAGCATTAACATCACCTTTGCAACCTTCTCCAGGAGAACATTCTTGGTCTGCTCCACAGATCTCAGAATATGTTCAAAATTTCTGAAAAGCACGAGCCTGAAAGACTTTTCATTTGCTGCAGCTGTTACATCAGCAGCAGCTTGGTTAAGTACAGGATGTGGAAGCAGAAAAACCCAGCTGAAGAGTATGTTGCTTGGTCACAGGATCAGTTAAACACCAGGAAAGGAAGAATTTTTTGAATGAGAAAAATCCTACCAGTCAAGGCTGCTCAGGCCACCTTATCAACAAGTAGTCCTATACTTAAAACCAGGTCAGGTTCAATTATAGCACAACTGTAGCTTCACAAGGCTACCACTGAAGTCATTTACTCTTAACATTAGGGATGAGTACTCACAAGCTCATCTGGCCCAGCTCATCTTGTACGGCCAACAGAAGGTCAGAAAGGCTTCTGGTGGCAGTAGGTGATGCAGAACAAGATGCTACAGATTCTGAAAGGGCCATGTGTCCTGAAATCCCAGATGTAGCTCCTCCTTGGCTTCGTGATGAGATACACGGATTGCGATGCTTCATAATGTGCAACACACTTTGAACATTTGCACTAACAGAATGGCTGGAACTGACAGACTTAAAGCAGAATTATTAAGTGTTTTGCATAAGTGATTAACAGTTACAGTAAAGAGACTTATTCAAACTCTAGGTGCTAATTTAGAGAGATCATTTGGTTTCACTCACCTTCCCAGCCACAAAGGGTAGTTCACCAGCCCTTACATGTAATTGTGAAAGGTGCCTTTTCTTCACTGTAGGATTTCTCTGCCGTAAGATAGACAGAAAAAGTAACACAAGAAATGCCAAACTGCTGACCAAACAGCATGATCTTGAGCTTTTTTCTTTGTTGTTTTTTTTTGTCCCTAATGAGTGAATTCAAATAAACAAGCAGCGAAATGTATCACTTTTGTTTCCCTCTGGTTTAAAAAATAATTTCCCACCTGTAAGTGGAAAGAGTAGGACTTTCAACAGCCAAGAAAAGAACACTTTACTCCAGATGCATTTAGCAGATAGTTTGACAATTAGGTTGACATTAAAGAAATTGAACATTGCTTACTTAATTTTGCAAAACCACAGTTGCAAAATTTTGACTGACCTGTAACGTGTTACAAAATGAATCCTCTTGATTTCAACAATCCCCCCAAAACACACCATCTTAAGATGCCTAGTTAAAATTGCTTTGGAAACTGATCTTGCCAGACAAACGGAAAGGTAGCTAAGACAGGAGGGGGGGGGGGCAGTTGAGAGTGTAACAGAGGTTACTGTCACGCTGGTAAGGCAAAATTTTCCAGTGAGGTGCTGCCTACCAGCCCTAGCACCATTTTAATTATCAAAGGAAAAAACAAACAAATAAAACCAAAGAGGTATTCAGCACTGCTTTCCTTTGGAAATGGAGTAAAGTGCAGCGAACACACGAAGTGCCTCTTACATCAGCATTTTTCACAAATTCCAGTCTCTGAGTCAGATACTATTGGCAACAGTATGGTAATAAAAACTTTCATGTTACCTTCTTAGTTTTTTTCTTCTTCATGTTTTCCTTTTTAGGTTCATTTTGAGATGTCACTGAAGACAACAAAATTCTGTTTATCTCAAATCCTGTTTCGAGCTGTGGGAATAAGCAACAAAGAAAAAATGCAATACTAGAAGTGTGAAACCACATGGTTTAATTAATTCCCTCTTTCATGGATGCGAACCAATTAAGGTTCTCATGGATGAGATGATAAGAACCAATTAAGGGCACTATTAACTACCCTGCTAAGAAGATATAAAATACACTTAAAAACTGAACAGATTACTTAAATGGCAGGGTATCAGGCAGATCTTGCACTAAAAACTGAACAGATTACTAGGATGGCAGGGTATCAGGCAGATCTGCTCTACCTTAGAAGTTCTCAATTTTTAATTCAGCTGCAGCAGCTGTATTTTTCCACTGTGACAACAAGCAACTGAGATAAGCCAATCCTGCCACATGCTGGGGATCTGATCATAAAATCCAAATAATATGAACATTTGGATCTTACAATCTGGGGGCAGAGAGAACAGGGCGTGCCTGCATGACACTGATGTCAAACCTGCTGGACAATCCTCAGATTGCTCTCTACTTTAGCTGACATAAAGTCCCATGATAAACAGGATAACACCTATTCTCAATCAAACATAGGACTAGGACTTTGTTTTGGCATGTGTAACAGTTCCAGCTAAACAATGCTGGAAATCCATCATGAAAATGAGATAATTCTGTCTTTTCTGTCATCAAAAGGAAGTGAAACACTCCACACACTACGTTTCCCAACCTAGATCCAACAGACCTAAATCCATCCTGCAGTGAACTAAGATGGTACTAATACTAGTTTTCGACTTGGTTTAATACACCTAAGTCTTTTCTTGAGCAAATGTTTATACTACTGTTCAAGTCAGACTATCTGATCTGTGAAAGTCATTCTTACTATATATCTCAGCAGATAAAATCTCCATGCTAGGCCTTCTGCTCTGCATCAGCAAGCAGTTGAAGCAAGAAGACCAAAACCTGCAAGTTTTCAACTGTGTCACTCTTCTGAATTCTGGAGGTGGTCAGATACCTGGGCTACAATCTGCAATTTATTTCAGGCTTCCTGGACTGAGGAAAGCCCATCTTCCTGGGATGAGGTATAAAAACTGACAGCAGTGATGAATTAATTTAACCTGTCAGCTCTGCTTGTGGCTAGGTTCTTCCAGTATAATTCTTCAGCTTTGCACCATCTCCCTCTAGCTCTGGGAATGCCACCACAACTGCTCTCTGATAAAATGGCTGGTACCTCTCAGTGAAGTGAGTTTTGGAATACTACTACTTTGTCCCTTTAACAAAAGGTTTCTTTGATTTTGCTTTCTTTGGCAAATATTCCTGTCTCAGATGATGGTCCAACAAACTGGTTATAGCCTCACAGAATAATGAATCACTTAATGAACAATGTAACAGAATCACGGATTAAGGACTTTTCCATGTATAGTCCAATATATTATATTTCAGCAGATCTGAGCAGAAAGAGGAAAACAAACAGAATAACCAACCTTATGAGGTTTCTTATATGACCACTTTCTAGCTACTATAAGTTAAGGTTACCCGATTTAGTTGTGGATTCTCTAGAAATTAATTTTCTACCCAGACCACTTACAGCAGCTTTTAGGCTGATGAACTGTATTATTAATACAAAACCAAGTGTAAACCTCCTTGACTGGGATATGCAATTCACCTAGCAAGCTTTATACCATGTAGTTTAGAAGTGGTTTAGGTAGTATTCCAGTTCTGCCTGGGCAATAAACATATGCAGTTTAATGTAATTAAAAAGGGTATTTTAGGCAGACAATAGAATTCTTCAGTCATAAAAAATAAGATAAAATAAAATCTTTTCAGTCTACCTGAGCAGTTTTGTCTTGTACTAGCTTACGCTGATGCTCTTCTTCACAAAGCTTTTCTTCTAAGCGTTTGATCTTGTCCTGCATTTGAAGGCAAGAATGATTAGTCACACTTCAGTTTGCCATGCTGAATCAGAAGTCTGAAGTAGGTTGCAATTGTAATCTGGGATAAAACAGGACTGTAGGAATTTTTAAAGCCCAGTCTGAAAAAATACTCAGGCAAATAAAGCCAGTGTGGCATTCAGTCAGGTATGCTTTATGATCTGCAGCTTTAACAGAGGAAACTCTTGCAAAACTTAGTTCTATTAAAAGTATGACATACAAATCATATCAAATGAATGACTTTCAGACTGTCATTCCATGCATGCTTACTTCTGCAATTCTCTGAGTAGCAGTAAGTTTAAGGCACTCTTTTTCTAGCATTTCAAGCTTTTCAAGTTTTGCATGCAGTTTCAACCAGTTCTGATCTTCCTCTTTCTGAAGCTGGGCCTAGAAAAAAGTAAGCAATAATGGAGTTGGCAGCTGACTCAAATTGTTTCAGGCAGCAAAAACCCAAACACACTACCCTAAGGTGTTTAACTGGTTTAAATTTCATATTTCTTAAATTGCTAAGTGATGAAAAACACCAGGCAGACAAAGAAGACTCAAGTTTCCAGCAGCCTTTTTGTCTACCAAATGTGCAAGTATTAGCATGGTTTTGCTCATTAGGAGTTCCACCTAGGGAGTCTTTTCATACAATTCATTGAATGGTTGTCATCAACCAGTCAGACAGTAAATTGCTTCTGTTTGGTAGCATGCTGATCAGAGCTGAGGAAAAATTATGTCTATGAAGAAGTTCAGATCTTACACATTTCTACAGTTTTAAACTATATCACCACTTTGTTAGCACGTTAAAGGGCTTCACCTGTTGTTCTAAAACCGTTTTATTTTCCAGTTCTGCACTGGAGACCATTTTCTTCATGTAATCCAGCTGTTTCTCCAGCAGAGAGCAGTGAGATTGTGCTGCATTTAACTGCACAATTACATCTACGGGGAGAAACAAAAGACATTCAGTACAGCGATGGGAGTTACACAGTTAGCCAGTCTGTCATCTCATTGAGGAATTCTCTGTCTTCAAAATATGCAAGAAAAGTTTTGTTAATCTGAACAAGTCATGTCTTTAAAATGCATTTTATATACAAAACATGAGAATCAAAATGTTTTTCCAGAGCTAGTTCCTAATTTGGATTCCAAAGGTATGAGCACTGCAGTCACTTTGATTTATATGGGCAGATATCTAACCAGAATCTGGTTTCTTCCCTTTTCCTCACTTTTCTCAAGTTAACAGTGTAATACACATAAGCAGCTGCCTGCTTATTGTAGGAGTTAAACATACCACCTGAAATCGACTTATAGTTTAAAATAGCTTTATGGGTTATGCAATACTTGGTTAATATATGCAAAAAAATATTTCAACTTTATTGAGATATCAAGCTCCTGCCACTCCCCAATTCTGAAGAAAAAAAAAGAAAGGGGGAGTGCATTACTTAGAAGTCTGTCAAAACAAACACTCCCTGGATTATGCAGTCTTGGAGTTGCTGTAGCTACACTTTATCACTCAAGAGAAATACCTTTCCTCTGTTGCACCAGTTCTTCATGTGCTGTGTCTTTTTTGTAGGATTCATGCTCTACTGCCTTCTTATACTGAGCAGCTGCTATGGAGAGGCTGCGCAGATTTTCTTCAGCTTTTGACTTCTCCAACTGTAGGCGGTGCATCTTTTCCTGAAGAGTATTCATGGCTGCCACTACAGCTAGCAAACAGTGCTTCATTTTATGAGTGATCTTCCCTGGATCACTCATAAAATGAACTATATTCCCAAGCAGTACACTAACACATACAGAACTTATCTGGGAGAAAATGGATTATGTTTACTTCATAAGTGAGGTGTAAAGCACAGGTCCTATAAGCAAAACTATTTCCACTCCAAATGACAGCAAGCACAAAAAATATTGCGGCAAATTGAATGTAACAAACCCTGGGACTTCTGTTTATACAGACACAGAGAACACGGGTATCCAAGTTAGGTCACAAGTTTTGGTGTATGCAACTTGTGGGGACAGACTGAAAAAACTAAAACAAGACTTGGGTCATGGGGGAAATCAGATACAAAGCGGCATTTTAGTAGATGATGCATTTAAAAAGCTTATTGTTTCAAAAGCTAATGATTCAATGTCTATTTTCTTTTCTTTGATGACTCTAAACCAATTTCAGCTACAGGAAAAGTCTACTAGCTCTCCAAAACGTACACACACCATCGTAAGTTTAAGACATATACTGTAACAACTCAAGCCTCTTTTCTGACATATAATTCTTAATAGTTTCCCAGTACCAATTTTCTCAGTAAAGGAATACCAGGCAAATATTGCTAGCCCCATAATAACTCTCATCAGCTTATCATAGCCCCATTATAATTAATTAAAAAAAAGCAGAAACCAGGGAGCGAAAAGATTTTTTTCCATCTTTCTATTGGCATGCCAAACTTTTCCTTACTTAAGCACTTAGCTGCATAGCATTAAATTGACCATTTTAATCCAAAAAGCCCAAAGGCTGTATGACAAAAGGATACTATGTAAGCCACATATTCTTCAAGCGAAGAACAATGAACACATGCAGACACATAGGCTGTGCAATACTGTAAAGTTGTCCATGATAGCAAACCCAAGCATGGCACCCTTGTGATTCATTGAGCTCTCCAGATATGCTAAACCACCAAGCATTTTCTGGTAAGCTCCAGAGAGCAATCACCCATTAAGGTACATGATAATCATAATAGACCCGTATTTCATATAGACTACATTTCATGCTGCTAACTTTCCTGGGAGTCTGTGTCATTCAAAAGTTCTCCCAAGGAGTCATACCACACAAATAACCTTAGAAGTGATTTTAAGCTATAGGGAGCCTAATAGCACTACACAAAACCAATTTCAAGTCAGTGTACTACCATATGAATTATCTTTTTTTTTTTTTCCTGTATTTGAAGTCATTAACTGCTTCTGCTGAGTTTGAAGCATTTTCCTTTGCTTTTAGAGGAAGTCTGACAATTCTAAGTTAAACAATTTTCAAAGCCAAAGTTTATGAGGATGTTAGAAGACTTGCAGTAGTTTCCATTCCAGACATATGACTTCAGGGAGGCTACTCCCGCAGGACACATATACATCCTATCTCAATGTCAGTCTGATAATTGCAGTAAGCCATTGAACTAAGCAAAACAGAATGTGGAGTTTTCTCAAGAGATTTCACATGGAACAATTAAAAAGAACTCTTTAAGGACATATTTTGGCTTTACCTTGGTTATTGGAGATAGAAGGCCTGTCACCACCAAGAGCTGCCAACTTTTTTGATTGTATACAAGCAAAGCCTGCAGGAAGCATCCTATCTGGTGGCTGAAGAAAGCTTCCTACAAAACTGTTCTTTGATTTGGAATCCATTGCCTGTAAAAGAGCTATTTAAGGATATTAGATCTTTAACAGACTATGTAGCAGTTTTGAAAGTATGTCACTGTGCTGTCCCTGGCCCTGTTCATATCAAACCAGATCATGTGCAACAAAACATATTTAAAAAAAAAACCCAAAAGACTAACACAGATGCTCAGATGAATCCTGCATTTTAATGTAATTCCAAAATGATGCCTTTCATAACATTAAACATACCTCTCCTCAACCACCCAAAATTTCCAAGATGTTTCTTGGTGCTTTCTAATAATTTCTACTGATTTTTGTCATTTTAAAAGCCAAGGATTAACATTTTATATTACCTATTTTATAAACTTCAGTATCTCCCATTCAGTAGCCCCTGCAGAGCAAGCATTCCAAGTTTTACAGCCTGTTTTCTTTTGCGGCCTTCTTTTCTACTGCCTATCTTTTTACATATAATAAATAATAAAGATATAGTTCTCCACATTTAGTGTTGAGATAACAAAAGAATATTTAACATGCAATATCCCCAACATTCTCCCTGTTATTAAGTGTATGTATTAAGCCCTAGCTTTCCATTCGCTTTTCACAATCTTTATTTTATCAGAATCACATTTGAAGATAGTTTACATCCTGCCAAATAGTGATATTTTTGACACTCAAGAGATGGACAGTGAAAGTGCAGAAAGTGCTTTAATTTAATACAACCTCTAGGAAGTCAAAGCAAGCTTTAAATCACACAGCAGGTACCTAGCAAAGTAGTACCAAGCATTTCACTTGATACAGTGTAAGAAATTAAGAGTGTATACAGCTTCAGCTTACAGAAAAGCAGTTTATTTGAAGGTTCAATGATACAACTATGGTATCCCTTGAGTTTAAAATACTAGGCATGCAACTGGAACAGGTTTCCCATGTGGGCAAGGCTATTTACAGATACTAGTTCTCAAGTAAGTTGCCCAAAGGAAGTATCTAGTAACAGGAGGAAGAAACCCACACCAAGACTGGAACCTACCGATGAAGCACACCCCAGGAAAAGCCATTCATATTGGGTGGGCAGGAAAAAAAGTTTCTGATAACAGAAAAGTTTCCCAGAACAGCTCTTCCAGCACTGTTTCAGAGGCTTTGTAAAAGAGAACAAATGCCACCTGTCCCCACCACCATCCACACAACCAAAGCTACACAGAAATCCTTCTTTCCTCCTCCAAGCTGTCACCACAGAGATGTTGTCACGAGCACCTCTTGCCAGGGTTTTCTTTACTTAGGGACTAACACTTCCAGGGCAAATCCCACAGCTCAGGATGGCAGCCCAGCACCAGCACAGCTCCCCCAGACCCACAAAAGGGGAGCTGCCCAGGCTATCCTTGCACAACAGACCTTCTCCCTGTGGGGCCCTGCTGTCTTCCTGTGTTTTCCAGCCCACTTGCTCTTAGGTGCAGGCAGCCAGGCATGCCACCATCAGTGGCAAGAGGTCCCAGCTAGTGACCATCCATACCTGAGGCCACACAGGCTGTTCACGGGCCTGCACAGCTCTATCCTGGAGGACTGGGAAACACCGCACAGGGACAGCTGAATGGTAACAGCCAGCTAAGGCTAGGCCAGGCAGGTGTACCGGCCATTTCCAACAGCACAGGTGGCAGCGGCAGTGAAGGGCACAAAGCAGGGAGCAGCAGAAATCACAAGATACGGATCAGAAAGTCCTGTGGCTGCAGACGGGGTTACAGGGTCAAGACAGGAGAGATGGGCCTGGCATGGTATGGTGCACCAACATGGTGTTCCACAAAATAATGAATAGCAAGACTTACCAAATTTCCCCCTGCTTCTCAACCCCTACATGTTGGTGATGAAAGATGATCAAAAAGGGTCCATATAGATGCACACATGTGCATGCAATGAGCTTCATACCACTTCTGTGAACAGAGGAAGGCAGCTTTGGAAACTCCTGAGGAAGAAGGTGGGTTTTCCTCAGCCATCTAACCTTTTGTCAGTCAGAGTAAGTGGAGACTCACCTTTCCTATGCCCTCCAGTGGAACATGGCCCCCTTGCACACCTACAGCTGCTTTAGTTTCCTCATGACTTTCACATAAACAACTTCTGCTGTTTCCAAGGAGATGAGTCTGTGGACAGTTGTAAGGAGGGCGGTGACCTGAAGCAAATAATGAATAAGAGAGAGGGAGGGAATAAAGCACCAGAAAGTTTTAGAGTTTGTAGTCAAGATCAGTAACACAAAGGTGGGGGGACATTCTATTTGGGAGAAAGGGAAGCAAACCCCTTTTGTTCTGCAAGTGAAGCCAGAGGAAAGTGAAAGCGGCCAGCTCACCAGCCCTGGTGATAATGATCCAGCTAATACAGTGTAGACTTCAGTATAAAAGCCTACAACTTTGCCAGCATAGCAGAGGGTAATATGCACCCTGCAGCTGGAAGGGGAGCTCCTCAAGCTAATCCAAAGAGCAAAGGCTTCACAAGGGGTGTGAAGGAATACAACACTGCATGACCAAGACGCCTGAGTTTGCAGAACCCTTGCTGTGGACATAGTTACAGATGCCTTGCTTCGCCACAGCTTTCTCAGACACAGAGGCTGAGGGAATGGTTGCTATAATGCTTAGGGACTCTGTCAGAGTAATTACTCTAGTAGATGTGCTCTGGTGGAGAGGAGTCCTTTTATACCTTAGCCAGTACATATGGTTTATAACAACCAACCTGCACGGGAGTAATGTCTCCAACACTGCAGCCTGCAGGGAAGAACATGGGCCAGGAAAAAGACCAAGTCAGTCTACATCAGCAAGACACCACCAAACATCCTGGACACTTTCAGACGACTAGGACAAGAAACCTATCAGGAAATAATTAAGTAGCTTGACGTATGTTTGTACGTCAACTGTCCTGCCATGAACTTTTTTTCTCACAAGTATTTAAGTTTCTATAAAACCAACACAGACAAGACTGTTTTCTAAAAAGGGCTACACAGCCTGAATCCAATGCCAGCTTAACCTACCACTCTTTTATTCCATGCTACTGTGGCTGATGGTACACAGCCTTAGAGAGGTGCTTTACAGCAGATATTGCTTCCCCAATAGTGATGTTTGTACTAAAGCTCGTATGAGGCTTAGGGGAATTTAGCACTTGAACAACACTCGCTAAAGCAGCCAAACCACGTTGTTTAGACAAGTCCTCCGTTGAGGAAATTAGTGCACTCACTTGAGCCTGGGGAACAGCCAAGGTAGAAATATGCATATTGAACAGAAGCTGACAAAATACTCCACTTATGGCAGAGGGGTTTGGAGGTAAAGAAGAAGGAAGAAATATTCCTCTTCCACCCCAGAAGCCTGCACTGCTGTGGTGAGTTGGGTGAAGCACTTGCACTGTGCAGGTCGCATCTGGAATCAGCATCGGCCCTTTGGATTTTTTAACCAGAACTGACCTGGTCTGTGCTGGTGGATGCAGTGGTGATGCTCTGATGTCCAGTGTTATTTACGCAGAAACCCACAAAGTACATACACATGCAGCAACAAGCAGGGGCAACTCAATACTAACCGTGGGCTTGCCATTAACCATCAGCCTGGCCAAGCCACCTTTGTTTGACTCCAAGCCTGAGCCATGAGGCTCTTGGAGCACAGGGCCACACAGCTGCAACCCTGTGTATGGTGCCAGGCATAGCAAACAGCTCCATAAAAGCACTAATGCAATTACACTGCCTACCTCCTACCTTGCTGCAGGTGGTGTGCTCACCCCTAGAAAGTGAGCATGAGCAGCGCTGGTCCCTTCAGCGGGACCACTTCTGCCTATTGGCTCACCATCATATGCAGGCTGGGAATGAGCTTGCACAAAGGCAGTTAGGAAGCAATTCCACAGTCAGATTCATACCTGTATATGTGACTTCAATGCCCCAGAGGAGAGCAAGCAAGCAAGCAAGCTGGATTTTGGTACCTTAAGACAAACAGAATTTCCCATTTCATCATGGTCATGTAAGTACTAATGTGATTTACCTTTACACTGCTCATATTTGGTTTTGCTGAATGTGGCCTGCATTGAGTGCCAGAGTACTGGATCAGGTTGCTGTAAAAATCAATTGACATTTTAGTTACTGCTGTCTAGCACAAGTAAGCATGTCAACAGTGGAGAGTTATTGAACACCACTGAAATCCTAAATGTTACAGAAAGGACAGTTGTGACTTCCTCATCCTCCTCCTCCCCTCCTTTCCATTCCTTCCCTCTATTCCTAGCCACATCATTGAAAGTTTCAAAAAAAATTTCTCTGAAGTTAAAAATTTCAAAAACATTTTGCTACATATATAGTTATGTCCCATATTGTAAAGCAGCATATGGAAAAGTTTTTTTCCACTGTGAACTATTGCAGATTCAGGGAATAATTCTGGCTTAACAGTTTCCCAAAAGATATACACTACAGCAATAATGTGATAATGTAAGGCATGCTTCCACTAAATTCTTGAATGTTTGTTATCTCATAGAGACCCTGGCTCATTCAAAATCACTGTGAGGGCAACCTTTTAGAACCAAAAAGGTACTGTCAGAGCACCTTCAAAAAGGAAAAATTAAAAACCAGATCAAAGCATTTTTCAGAAAGCAATACAAAGATACCAATCTTTTGACCTGACCCACTGGGCATGCACAATTTAGAGTGGGTTTTTTCATAACTGAAAACAAAGTTTCAGATGAATCAAGGAATGATTCACTGTTTATCTGACATAACAGAAATTTTTAAGACTTGCCCCAACACAGGCTATACCAAGAAACTCCCAGAATGCTTGCTGCTGCTTTGTCTGTTCAAGCCAAGCCTTGCTGGCGAAAGGTTATGTGAGAGGCCATTTTCATGATGCAATCCAAATTGGTCTGGTTTTTAGCCTTTCATTTTCCTTTGAGAACCAGGGAAAAAGCTTGGTCAGCTGTATTAGCTGTGCTGCAACTCTCTTTCAGCCTTATTCCTGCCAGACAAAGAACAGCCTTTCCACCGACAAAAAGAAATAAATAATGTTGTAGGCAAGCTGCATTGTTGTTTTGGGAACACCCAGTCTGTAGCATCCTGACACAACTGCTTTAATCAGCCTGAAACATATGACCTTGCTCAGGACACTATCTCAGTAACAGGTACTCCTGTGCCTTCTTTAATCTAAGAGGGTTAGAAACTAAATGGTGACAGCTGCAAAACTAATAGGAAGTGAAACCTCACTGAATCAATAAAGCATTTTAACATGTTTTTAAGTTCTGTCGAGTCCCACTTTAAATAAGTTTAGAAAAAATGACTAAAATTCTTTAGAGAAATCAAGGAACTTGGGAGTTTTTTAAAAAACGGACACAGGCAAATCCATGGGAATTAGCTTGCTGTACAAGCTGTGACATACAAACTGACAGTCTCAGAACTGGGTATATAAAGGTTAAATGATTGGTTTGTTCTTTGGTACTACCATAACAAAACCTATTAATTCCTGAATTTCAATTCAAATGCAGAACTTACATATAATATTTTTTTTTTTCCAGTCTTGGAAAAAAAGGAAAATAAATCAGATTGGTTTTTTTCATGACACTGTATGTACTGTGAAGTATGATAAAACCTGGTATTTCAATGAAAAAAAACATTTCCTAAGGCTTTTATTTCATTGTGTGAGACCTTCTAAGCACCCACACTGATATTTCTCTAGTTTGTCTTTGCTTAGACGATAAAAGAGAAGAAAAAAGAGTTGTATAAATCATTCCATTTCCTTTCTAAGTGCTTTAGGAACAAGGCAAAGAAATAACGTGGTGGTGGGGAAACAGATTTTTTTAATGACAATTTTTTTCAGGAATATGTTGTAACCTAACAGGGTCTAAAGCAAACTTGGGTCATAATGTCAGTAGAGCTTTGCTGTTTTCTTTAATGAGCACAGCAGACCAAATTCCTCATTAAATTGGGCTTTCATTCGTAAGTGCATGATAAACTCAGATTCAATACTCTGTGGGGAAATAGAGTTGTTGCAAACTTCTTTAACCTGGATGAGCAACTGAAAACTGAACTTAGCACTCAGAAGAGCAAGACCACGAATTCCTATCTGGTAATAATTGCTACATTAGCATGAAAGCTAGTGCTATCAAAATATTTATCTTCCTAAGTCTTTAACCAGTTCAAAGTAATTAAATGTAATCTTTTTGTAATAAGCACAAAATACAAAATCAAATGCTATCAACGGCCACTAACATACTTTCTTGCATCCCTTGTAGTACTGTTCCTTGTATCTTCTCCTTTTATCCACCCCTGTGTTACAGTTGCTTTTTCTCCCTCATCGCCTCTCTTTTAATTGTACTTACATCATCCTACAGCTTTGTTACTTGCTCTTCTCCCTTTGGTATTCTTTTTCTCCTGCTCCCTCTTCCAGCACAAAAAGTTGTCTTTTTTCTTTTTTTTTCCCCACACAAAGTAAAAAGATCCAATTATTTTTCCCACATGAGAATAACTATCAAGTTTTTTCCCCTCATACTTAGAACCCAGTTTCAACAGATGCTGTTTGCTCATACTACACTGACTGATGTGGAAATTGCAGTTGCTCTCCTCAGTACTCTACATGAAGAATGTAAAAAATTACGTTTTCTCCCCACTGTTATTTTCTGCTGATGATGCCATCACGCTCTTCCATATGTAGTTTGCTTAGCTTGATCATTTCTCAAAAAATCTGCTTTTGCTCATTAGATTGGAAGCAGTTCTCACAGCTTTCTAGAGAGCAAAGCAGAGTATGTAGTGTCCTGATAGATTGGAAAGCAGGAGGAAATTACTAGATCTGGTTCTTGATCTTTGATTAAAAAAAGAAAGACTTTGCTGCTGTGGAAAGGGAAGGTTTTCAGGGATGTCTTCAGAATAGAACACTGTGTATCTGTGCACAGGCAGAATAATTAGAGATTAGAGGGGCAAATGCAAAAAGACATATTAGAGTAGGGTGAAGCAAATGTAAGAGTGGGTACAGCAAGTTGAAGGAGGTGATCCTGCCCCTCTACTCTGCTTTCCTGAGACCTCACTTGGAGTATTGTGTGCAGTTCTGGTGTCCTCAAC
>JANRGW010005058.1:0-21717 GCA_024733675.1 Psilopsiagon aymara | reverse complement strand
TTCTCTTCCTTTGTATTTCTCTTGTCATTATTATTATTGGTGGTAGCAGTAGTGGTTTGTGTTATACCTTAGTTACTGCCCTGTTCTTATCTCAACCTGTGGGGGTTACATTCTTTCGATTCTCCTCCCCATCCCTCTGGGAGTTGGGGGGAGAAAGTGGGGGGAGTGAGAGGGAGGCTGCGTGGCTGACTGAGCTTAAACCACGACAGGGAGGAGTTGACTTCCGTGTTTTGCCTGTGTCTGTACTAAAACAACATACATGACAGTGCACTTGAATGATTCTTTAGAATCTTATCCAGTACTGTGACTTCTGAAAGAAGAATATGCTACTTAAAATAGTTCTCCCCTTAAATAAATTGCATGAGAAATGTTTGGGCGAAGAGCAAGCAGCTGTTTGTATTTTTCAACCAACTGATCAATAAGTGGATGAAGCTTGAAAAGCGATCACACTCTGACTGGTTTCTAGGTTAGACATAGAAACATTCATTGTAATGCAGAGATTTCATGAAAAGTGAGTGCTACTTAGAGCTATTACAAAGTGAAATGATGTGCGTATGTAGTTGATTAGGTAAAAAATCCAGGGTCATAAACAATGAACATCATGGGTGGGAGCTAAACAACACTTGAGTCACTGGAAACACAACCACAAATTTTGTATGCAGAAGACACCGAACTGGCTCCCTGGCTAAAGACAAATTCATGTTGGCTGCAGAAGGGTTGTGAGGATTCCTACTTGGAGGATGACGCAGCACTGAAAAGGGCTTTGTTATCTCCTCTTGAGCAGCTGGGACATTGCCTTGACCCATATGTAGTGGTGTGTGCTGAGACTGGAAAGCAGTTTTATTCAGGACTACACATGACAGCCCAGAGCTTGGCCAATGCATGGCATATTCTTCCCACTTATGTAGACCTTGTTCTCAAAAGCCCAATATTCACAGGAATTCCTGTCCAACGGTTGTGTGCCAGCTTGTAACCAATCTGAGGCTTCAAACAATGGATAATCAATGAAGCTAAAAAAGAACAATAACCATGTTGTTGCATGCTATTCCCAGTGTTTTACTAGATGCTCACAGTGGGTTTAGACCATCTCTATGTGTGGTAAAAGCTTACTGTGTCATACTGCATCTTTAGGGCGCAGTAATTCTTACTATACTGAGGTTGAGGTTTATTTAATTGCTCAGAGAAGTATAGTTACTGATATGTGAAGTCGTTCAGCTTTAGTTTGGTTCCATATTTGGTTGTTCTCTGCCAGGCTGTGGCTGTTCTACACACATAGTGCCTGGGATTATTTCCCAGCAGCTTGTGCTAGGTGGATTTCTGTACTGACTAGCTGCCAGTATGGGTATAAAAAGTTGCATACTCTCAGTAAGGTTATTGGTTTCTAACAGCCTGTCTCTGAAAATGCCCCAATAGTAAAGAAAATGGGACTGCAGCTGTAAATAAGAAAATATGAAAACAGGAGCCCTGATAATAATTTCCATAAAAGTAGTGCCCAGATGAGGTTCTAATGTAATGTTTAAACACGTATAAGGAAAAAGGGACAGATCTGAAAGATATTACAGATATTAAGTACTCTACAGCTGCTTATTTCCTTCCTCACTCCTCATCCTTTCTTCATGGCTCTGGAATTCTCCTCTGTCTACGAGGAAAACTTCTGTTTAGTTTCATTTCCCTACACTGCATTCTGAGCTGTAAAGGGAATACGAATTAGTCCAGGAACTATAGTAACCAGTGCATCTTAACTGAGATAAAACAAGGCACAATTTGGCTCATAATGTGGACAGGGACAGTAATGTATAAAATTTGTTAGACAGCCATGATTTACTAGAAATGGAGTAATTCTTTCACGCCTAATGGCTTCTGCCATGTGTTTAAATACAGCTGTTCTTTTCATTATACATTCTATTAAGTGAAGACCAATCTTATTATAGAAGCAGAATAAAAATAGTTTCCTTGACTGAAAAACAAGTGTTGGGTAAATAAAATCACAGACTCAAGACACAAAGGTTGGTTAATATACTTACTGTTCCCAGGCTTCTGAGTTCATTCCATTGAACACTTTGGCCTGTAGTTTCAGTTTATTCTTTCCAACAAAGACATGCTACACAGGTTGTTCAAAGTAGCAATGTTATCAACAACTGAAAATACTGTAGGGAGATAAAAAGAGTATTTCCCTGTTTAGTTCTAGATCTGCAGATGATTATTATCACTGACTGGAGAACAAGAATAGAAAGGTGTGGAACGTCTGCCTGTTCTGTTAGTATAGGTCTAGATTAGTATAGATTTCAACAAGTGCCTCAAGCACCATTGACACCTCTTCTTTGCTATTAACTAATGATGCTTGTCTCACTGAGGTTATGTCTGGATGGACACCAGCAACAAGTGGTATAACTCAGGAGTCTGTAACTGGATCCAGTACTCTTTAATATCTTCGTCAGTGACATAGAGTGGGATTGAGTACACCCTCAGCAAGTTTGCAGATAACATGAAGCTGAGTGGTGCAGTTAACACACCCAAGGGCTGGGATGCCATCCAGATGGACTTGGGCCCATGTGAACCTTCTGAGGTTTGACAGCGTCAAGTGTAGGGGTTCTGTACCTGGGCTGGGGCAGCCCCTGGTATCAATAGATGCTGGGGGATGAACGGATTGGGATTATCCCAGAGGAGAAGGACTTGGGGGCATTGGTGAATGAAAGATTGGACAGGAGCTGGCAATGTGCACTTGCACCCCAGAAGACCAATTGCATCTTGGGCTGTATCCAGAGGAGTGTGGCCAGCAAGTCAAGGGAGGAGATACTGCCCGTCTACACTGCTGTAGTGAGACCCCACCTGGAGTCCTTAGATCAGGAAAGACCTGGACCTGTTGGAGAGGGTGCAGAGGAGGGCCACAAAAATGATCAGAGGGATGGAACACCTTTCCTATGAGGAAAGGCTGAGGGAGTTGGAAAGCATGGAGAAGAGAAGACTCTGGGGAGACCTTATTGTGGTGTCTCAGTTCTTGAAAGGGGCCTATAAGAAAGATGGGGAGAGACTTTTTAGCAGGGTCTGTTAAGATAGGACAAGGGGTCATGGTTTTAAACTAAAAGAGGAGAGATTCAGGCTGAATGTGAAGAAAAAATCCTTTACAATGAGGGTGATAAGATACTGGAATGGGATGCCCAGAGAAGTGGTGGATGCACCATTCCTTGGAGACATTCAAGGCCAGGCTGGATGTGGTTCTGGGCAGCCTGATCTAGTTTAAGATGTCCCTGCTCATTGCAGGGAAGTTGGACTAGATGAACATTGAAGGTCCCCTATAAGCCATACTATTCTATAATTCAGTTACTGAATCTATATTCATTTCCAGGAACCCATGGCAGAGAACCTCTTTTTGGATCCAAACTAACATACTCAAGATAAGTCTCTGTGGAAAAGGAATCAAAGGGCTAGTTTCTACCAAATGTAATTCTTGCAGCTGTAATATTTAGTAGTAATTTGATATTACCTATAGTGTAATAAATATGCCTTATGCTTAGCTGGGAATTCATTAAGAGTGTGTTACTGCCTTGAGGTAGGTACCATGTGAATAAGACTTAACACAGGAAGGATAACTGCAAGTTCTCACAGATGGGCAGGTGAGCGTGTTATGTACGGGTGAGATGTGAACTTCTGCTCTGAGGCTGAATTGGAAGTGAAAGGTGGTGGCATGGAGGGCAGAGGGGGAGTACTTGGTGGAAAGGTAATTGGAAGCAGCAACTCCTGAGTAGGACTGTAAGGAAGGAGTTTGTAAGGTTTGTATTTTGAAACAAAAAAGTGTATTGGGTCCATGTGGAGTTAAGGAAGGACAAAACAGAATTTAGCAGAGTTCACGAAATGCTTATCTAGGTTTCACAGACATTATACAGTGCCCTGGTTAGCCTTGTTAACTTTATGGAATGTGCTTCGAGGACATGCAGACTTTCAAAGTATGTGAAAGCCACTTTCATTAATTAATTGGCTCACTCCCTCCCACCTACTACTTCATATCTTATAAAAGGCAACAGCAGGTACTTGCCAAAGCCAACAGATACAAAATATTTAGGTTAGTTGGATTTGGGATATGACAGGCTGGAAAGGATATCTCCAAAGATCTTAGAAGTGAAACACTCTGCATTTTTTGTCCTGTCTCATTTTTCCCAGGACTCTCATACGATGTGCTCTTAGAGTAAATGTTTGCCGATCTAGTAAGTGATTTCAGGAAGATGCGTCCACTTTTTAGAGAATAAGAAGAGTGTGTGTGTCTGTCTATTTGAACTGATTTATAACTGGAAGCCTGTTTCAATTTTATCGTGTCAGGGAGACATGCTGAGATTTCCAAGTGCTAAACTGACTTTTGCCTTGAGCGGAGCAGCCACCATCCACACTATCATCTACATCCATGCACGTGCAGTGTGACACAGGAAATGACACATCGTTATCAGATGGTTGTTAAGATGGATGCAGGGAGATGGTGAGCTTGCTGGCATGACCTCAAAGCCATCCACAGGTGTTCTGTAGTCACTTAAGCGTGTGCAGTTAAAGTGTGCACTTGAGGAGATTTTAGTGTAAACAGAACACCTAAGTATGGAGGAGGCTATTAAGGTATTTCCAGAGGGAGAAGGGAGGAAACCAGCAAGCTTAAATACAAGGAAAGCCATATAGCTTTTCAAGAAACTAGGAGGGGTAAGGCAGTAACAAAGGGTTGAATGTTCATCCCAAACCTGACTTTATCTGTCTCCCACATCAGGGAGGTGGCTAATACAGTGGAAGCCCACTGTCATTATAGTGGTCTTACATCAAGCACAGCCATGTTAGGCCTTAAAATGGGGACCAAATGTGCCAGTTCTTGAACTTGTCAAGGGCACGCACCCTGTGCAGAAGATAAATCAGTTCTAAGAGAAGCCATGTGGAGGCTAGAGAGTCACGGGCATTCAAGGTCTATGTGGCTCAGGGAATGTTTACAAGAAGGGTCATACCGCAGGACTTTCATGAAGTAATCAGCCAGACCTACATCGGAACTGGAAACAGCAAGTATTGTAAAATGCTGCTCAGGGCAAGAACAAGGCTCTAGTTTCTCTGTCTGGCCTGTTCTCTGCGGTGAATGTTCTGCCCGTTGGTAAGACTCACCAACTTCCTATCTTTAGGGAGTGTTCGTAGTCATGTTCTTTTGGATGATGTTGCATGCAGAAGGTTACAAAAGTCTTCCTTACCAGCTGGTCAGGCAAAGCAGTCACAGTTATACCCAACTGCTATTGTTTTAGAGCTAGAGTTACTTCTTCACAACGGGTTCTCTATTGTATCTTGTTATCCCATGGACTGTGGCTTTATTCCTGGTAGCTTGTAACTACTAGGAATAATCTGTAATGTAATCTGTAATGCCCATGCAATGTCTGCATGTACAAGCAAAATCCATGAAAAGTTGTCATTCTGCAGTGCCAGTCTGCATTTCTCAAACGCATGTTATCTATGATCATATCATGATACCTCTTAGTCATATATCCACATCTGATGTTAATAACTGGAAGAGAGCAGAAGCCATTGAAATTACATAATCATAGATAACAGATGCTACTGTATGTTATTAAGAACTAGCAGTAGGAAGACACAGTGATATAACAGTTACCAAGTGCCTAAAGCATTACTCTCTTCTTTGCGGATACAAGTGACATTTCTCATCTATGCAAAGGAAAATTATAGATGAATCTGTCAAAGGTAGAACTTTCACCATTTTTAAGATGCAGGTCAGAGCAGTCGTGCATGTTGACACACAGTTTAGTGGTATCAATAGTCTCAGCAAGGATTGTGGTCCTCACTTTGTTGTACATCTACATGTACACTAGTTCCTTACAAATGCTGTAGCAGACTGTCACAGCTACCCACAAGACAGTGAGCAGGAGTACAGGACTTCAGCAGGCATGGTCAGGACCTCTGAAAGGTGATGTGGAGATTGCTGCAGAGAATTTCAAAAGTGGGGTACCAAATGATAAGTACAGAAATTCACTGTGCACTGAGCTGCTTTGTGCACAAAGAGAAGGCCAGGTTGAATGGGGCTTTAATCAACCTGGTCTAGTAGAGGGTGTCCCTGCCCATGGCAGGGGGGTTGGAAATAGATAATCTTTAAGTTTTCTTCCAACCAGAACCATTTTATGATTACATGTTTCTGTGCTGAGTAAAGGCAGAAAATACAAAGCTCTGCTTCCATCCAAGATTTGTTGTGTTGGTGTGTAAAATGATGAGGAAAAAGCATATGTGTTAACAGTTAGGTAAGAATCATAAACCTCACATTTAAAAGCCAAAGCAATAGAAAATGCATAAATGCAACAATAAGATCTAGTGATAAATTTTAAGTGCAAAGTTTAGGAAAAGAAGAACAAGGCAGTTTCTCATCTTCTTCTGTTGTTAGGAAGTGTGAAGGAATGGGACCTGCTTGTATGGCTTTAACAGAAGTAGCTGGGAGCACTTTCACCCTAGTCAAGATGATCTTCGGTTATTCTGTCTGTCCAGGTAGTACTGGATACCAGTTACCATCACAGGGGACAGTGTCACCTCTGATCTGTAGTCAGTTACTGTCTCATCTCCTGATCTTCCAAACCAGCAACAGTGTGTGCTGGCAGTGCTGCTGTGGAATGGGGAACAGAGGACAGATACCCCACCCTTGACATGAGTATTACTGTACTTCTCTGACAGCAGCTTTAGTGCTGCAGCATCAGCGCAGATGTGAAAGGGTCAAAAGGATTAGTAAGTTAAGAAATGTCCGAAAAAACAGTTTGGAAAAGTGCTCCAATATGCTAACAACATTTTTTGCTGACATCTAATTTTTCAGTTCATACTAGGTTAAGGACAAATTTTGTATCCTGCTGTCAAAGGAAGTTCACAATTTTCACAGGCGCATTATATTTTACCTTCTTGAAATGATTTATGACCAAGTAAAACTTGTTATGAGTAGATGCTGTGCAGGAGGCAGAGGGGAGGTACAGATTGTTAAAAATAATCCAGAGGAAGGTGGATTAGTAGGCTCAGATGAGGTAGTCAGATGTGCAGTGTCAGTGCTTTAGCAGTTTAAAGAATTCTAATATTTACATACCTTGGAGAAGGACATGCTATAGCATGAATGGGAAATTGAAACTCACTTCTGCATATTAAGCTCTTTGAGGTTATAAGAGAACTGATTTTCTTGGTACAATTCTGGGAGTAAAAGAAGAAGAATTTTGGAGAAAAAAGAAGTAGCTTTGACAGGTTACAATCTGAAATAAATATGTGAATTTAAACTTTACTAAAATAACAATTTTACTGAGCATGCAAAGTCCAAAGCTTTCTCTATTCCACACAAAAGACAGAAACTCCCTTGATGAGATTTTGTTTGGGATTAGGAATTATCCTGCCTTGGAGCAGGAGAACGCACTTTGTTCTCGTATGATTCTGCTCTGGAAAATGCTTTGATGCTTTTTAAAATGAAACAGCATCTAGACAGAGTTTTCAGATTCACCCAAACTCTAAAAGTTGATATGAATTACCTGACAGTTGCATAAAACGAATGCAACTGTAAATGAATTTCCTCACTGCAGCCTCACAGTCTGGTGTGTGCACACTTGCAGGATCAGATCTTGCAATGTCCAGCTTTTGAGGGGGAAGTACCATCTCTCTCTATGTACTTAAACACTGCTGGTACAATGAAACGTCTTTATATATTCATGTGGCAGTGAGTATTAATTTTTTAACAGTGTAAAATTGTATTTCCTGCTTTATCAAAAACAGTCTCAGAGCTCAGTACCAGTGTGCTGGGGATGAGAAAACCTAACCTGAATCTAGTCTTGGTAGTAGATAGTTCGTATAAAGTGGTAGTGTAATAACTGAACAATGGTTTGAAGCACCTTAAAAAGAAAATGCATTTTACAGTTGAAACCATGATCAAACTTGAATGCGTAAAGTGGTATTTCATTAGAATATAGTATTTCAAATTCGAAGTAGTATCTTTTTTCCATGTAGGAGGGATGCATAACAATGTTAGATGTTGCTGTTGATATGGAGCTGTAGCCTGCACAGCAGATTTATAAGAGCAGAATGCTTTGTCCTCTCGCTCCTGCAGGAGCATCAATTTGAAGAGTAACACATCTGTAATAGATTCCGGTTGCTTTTTTATCAGCAGCTGATGGTGACACTCTTACGAAAGGGCTGAATCCTCATACCTACAAATACATTTGTCAACAAAACACGAGCATGTGAGACAACAGTTCAGTCACATCTCGCTTTCATTTTTTCTCTTTTGTGCTAGGGCGTAACTTCCACCTGTCAGCTCTTTCAGCTGAGTGTCAGCCTTTTTGTAATTGCTGCAGCGTGTCAACCCCTTTTAAATTACCATATGTTAGCTGTTTACTATATCAACTGGAAGCATGTGCGTTTGCTTCTTTCCCTTTGCCTTACCTGTATTGCTCTTGGTGATGGCCAGGTGATTATTTTAGCTGACAATTCAGCCACTGGCAGGAATGCCCAAGCTGGATTTGAATGTCCAAGAAAGTCACTCAGTTGTAGAGCCTGACAGTGGGAAGAATGGGCCCAGGTGGCAGATGTGCTTGACAGGCTGGCTGGGGAGCAGAGAGACTTATGGACCTAATCCCTTCCTTCCTTGCCTGAATTTAGACAACCAAGAAACACACTATAGGTTGTGTATGTCTGTGGGAATTTGCTCCTGGGGATACCTGGCTAACAGAAGCAAAAGAATCTGCTTGCCCTAGTGTCTGCCTGAGGTTTTGACTGTCACTATAGGATGTTAGCACCTTGCAGATGTTTAAAAATATTGCAATAACCCTATTTTTCCCCATCCTCATTGATAAAAAGATGAATAGCGAAGGGCTCATGGCAAACCTTGTGTTAATGGTAATGTGCCAGTGTGTGTCTGGTTTTGGACTGTGTCTGGTGACCAGTTCCTGACTGCGAACTGGAGCTTTTGCTGGCATTTTTCTGTGTCTGACATCCAATTTGGACCTGTACTGTAGAGGGAAACAGTAGTAAGCTAGTAAGAGAGTGCCAGATAGTAAAAGGATGACAAGTCTTTTCCAGTTTTGTGTGAATGTTATTGAATGAGCAGTCAGTGTGCTAGGGGCCAGTGAGCCAACAAATATGTTCAGCGTTCCCAGAAAATAGTCTTCAGAATAGTAGGAGGTGTGATTGCGAAGGGGAGGCATTTGAAAGCTATAGATAGTGGAGTTAGGCAGGGAAAGAGAGCTGTCAGGAAGGAGTTTTGAAGCTAAATGGGGGTCTGTGTAAGCCTTTCCCACAGCAGCTCTTCCCATCCAGCTAGTACACCCCACTGGCATGGAGCAGCCAAGGGCAGGAGGCTGCTGGCATGTGTCCATGTGGGAAAAGAGGAATGAAGGTTATAGGAAGTGTCAAGGGGACATAAACCTGGGGTGGTTGCAAAGAAGCCTGACAAAAAGCGTCTCTGCCAGGAGTGCAGCTTTAGCGGAGACCAGGACTGGCTGTGTGCGTTTCAGCTGCTTTCACTAAGCCTCTGCATAGGGTGAAAGTGAGGTCTCTGGGGCTGAGCTGTCTGGCATTCTCTCCTTTTATATTAGCTGCATTATTTACCAATTTTGAAAATGATTCAGTAGGGGGTAACTAGTGTTCTGAGATCATGATGGGTCTAGTCAGCTTTCCAGAGAGTACAGCAATTACGGTGTGAATAGAGGTGACTGTGACAGACACGCCGTGTGTCTGCTTTCTCTAGCCTAAGCATTAGTTTTCTTGTGTTTATGTCCACACCGCTTCTCTGTGATTAGCCTCAGTGGAAACACTATCATGAGGGTCCTGTTGGCAGCAACAACTTAATAGACAGAATGGATGGGGGTAGGTGTTCTTCTATCTTTTTCATTTTTGATTAAATAAGGCAAAATACACAATGAGCGAAGTCAGATTTGCATGAAAATTTATATGCATGCATAATAGATCTTAATGTTAATGCAGGAAATCACTTTCTTTCAACTCAGTAGCCTGTATGTTTGATTTCTGGAATTCTTTGCTTCTTTGTAACTTTCAGGAAGTTTCTATTGCAAAATAGTGCCTCTAAATTCCTTGTGGAATACTCAAGCACTCTGTATTCTCTTAGATAAGGACATTGCATTCTACTGGAAAGTACTTTTTATTAAAATCCATTGGCAGCTTTTCGATAAATTCTGCTTTTCTTTTAACCCCTGTGAAATGTATTATTATGTGTGCAACAATGAATGCTATCATTAAGAAATACCATGCATTTAATAGCCGTAATTTGAAACTCCTATTCCACGAGCAAATGTGTATGTATGTCTGTGTGCGTAAAAGCCAATTTCCATTGGATTTTTGAATGCAGCCACATCTTGGAATGAACTAGCAAATATCCTTTGTTTAATCTTAACAATGCTTGAATTATTCATTTTCAGAATTAATTTTTATAGCAGATTTCATTATATCTGTGTTGTGTTCTCAGTACAATAGGGCAGCTCACTTGCAGCTGAATTAAAATACATGGATTAATAGCATTTTGACTTGCCTAGGCAATAAACTATCTCCAGTAAATGGAGGTGCTATCAAGATAAAACATGTTAAGTTAATTCTGTAACAAATCCCTGTGTTGCTGTTGGAAAATATTCCAGAAGAATTACTCCTGCTACACATGGGGCTTCATGATTTTCAGGATAATGGAGATTACTATCTCTGAGCTCTCTGCTGAAATGTACTCTTTTCCAAAGCACTGTCTGAATTCTTCTTAGAAGTCTTTGTGGATCAGAAGCTGGTTATGGTCTAACTATGCTTTTATTTGCTCTGCTATAATAAAAGCTATGATTTTAACCTGACTTTGGGAATTTGGTGAAAAATCCTGTGTGGATACACTTAATTCAGTTAAACCTAGCTAATACAAATTTAATATGCACAGGTAATTTATAGTTATAAGCTAAGCTAACAGAGTACATTTTAACTGTTTACCTAAATCAGTTTTTAAACAGAGAAAGAAAAACTTTCATATAGTACAAGATTGAGAAGATTGGGACTGTTTACCTTGGAGAGGAAATGAATCAGATGAATCAGAAGTGAGATGATGAAAGGTTACAGGCAATGAAGGCGTAGGCTTTACAGAGCAAGAAATGCTATTCTACCATCAGGGAAGAACAAGGAGTATTCACAGAAGGTTAAAAGTGGCAAAGTCAAAAGTAAGCACAAAGAAAAGCTCTGCCATGCAGTGAACTAGTTCCACATGGAACTCCTTGTCAATGGATATCTCTGGGGGCAAGAATCTAACAGGACTCCAGAGGAACAGAACTATGTGCAGGGTGGGCTTAAGCTCAACTTAACTGAAAGGGGAGGCTTAAGTGAAGGAGAAAGAAAGACCTCTGCAGCTCAGTGGTGCAAGAGCATGCTGATGCTTCGAAAGATCAGCAATCGCATACACTCACCTGTTTACGTAGGTAATAGGGGTATCCAATTGCAATGGAAGGGATTAAAAACCGAAAAAGAATGGATGAAAAGGTAAATGCCTGCTTGGTTCAAGCTGCTCTGCTGTTAATGACATCAAAAGGACTCTTTTCCCATGTCTTTCCTATATGCAGATGGTTATGAAGTCATTTGGTTGCAGGATTCTGGCTGGGCAGATCTCCAGTAGCAATTTTATGTTCCTGTACAGATTACCACGGTTCTTGTTTCCTTCTAAAAGCTCATCATGGCTTGTTATGCTTTAAAAGGTACAGCAAACTCTGCTGCAGTCTCATTAGGAGTTTGAATCACTTACTTTCAGTGTTTCTCAGGTGCAAATGCCACAAATTTGTCTGTACAGGTGACTGTCTCTCCCACACACTTGGATGATAGAAAGTGCCTTTGTCTGGTTACCAGAATATGAAATAGGACATGCCTGGAAACCTTTCAGTGTTGCTTAATGTTTGGTCCTGGGGAAAGGAAGTACATCATAGGACAAGGTGGTTTGTTAATGTCTGTAGCTGCTAATCAAATGAACTGGCCATTTCCTTTTGTAAATAGCCATAGAGAAGCAATGCAGACATAGCAGGAAAATGAAGATGACCTGTTCTCATCCTGCTGTCTCACCCTGGTGACTCTAGTCTCTTAGTCATACAAAGACACCTCTTGGACACAGTTTTGAGAGTTTAAATGGGGCTATATTTTGATGATCAAAGCAGGAGAGCCTGGATTCAGGCTCCTGAGTTGTATTTGTGGAGGCAATGGGAAAGATTGCAGTGTGGAGTTAACCAGCACTGCTGGACTGGTCTCAGTTCAGCCTGGAGAGCTGTGTGCTGCACAAAGAGAGGTCTGGAAAGTGACTTCTTTTTCATTTGAGTTCTTGTCTTTTTGTTGCTTACTGCTCTGCAGCAGAACTGAGGGTGTCTGTGCTGTCTCTTGGCTCTCCTTAGTCAGCGGCTGCCGCTTTGTTATCTGTGGGAGAAGCCTAATCATCTCCCCAGGTAGGCAGCTAGGTTGTTCTGGGACTCAGCTGCTACCTGGATCTTCTGTTTTGCTGCTGCAGACTTCACATTGTGGCAGCCCAAGATAGCCACTTTGCTATTTTTTTTGTCTCACATGCTCAGCTAACCCCAGCAGGTT
The DNA here is from genome assembly GCA_024733675.1 of Psilopsiagon aymara. Classification (NCBI taxonomy): domain Eukaryota; kingdom Metazoa; phylum Chordata; class Aves; order Psittaciformes; family Psittacidae; genus Psilopsiagon; species Psilopsiagon aymara. The sequence continues at coordinate 9,141 of JANRGW010005058.1, read as the reverse complement.
GGTTGATCCACACACAAGTTCCCACAGTTTGCTGTTTATGATGGAATGAGGTTATAAGTTGAGTCTCAGGCCATTTAATCACTCACTTTGTCCCTATCATCTACCCTTGCATCCTACTGTCCTTAGTCATGCCTATAGTAACAGTAGGCTGGTTGTGCTGTATTGCAAAGCCCCAACATGCAAATCTGCCATTGCTCATTATTGTGACCTGGTTTGTGCAGCAGGTGTTCAAACTGTCTCTCATGAACTGTGTACCCCAAAGGTTAGAGGCTGTTGACAATGGTGCAGTCACATTCAAAGGCTGAGAAGTACCCTTAATGTACAGAGAACAGGTTTTTCTTTTGCTATTTTTCCAGTGTTCTTCATTAATGTAAATGAGAGTCAGGCATTGGACAAGAGAGAGTCAAAGTTTGTATTTTCCCTTGTACTTTCTTCTCCCCTCCTTATTTCCTCTAGTCCTTTATGGATCTTTGAGGATACAGCTTCATCAGACCTGGCAAACTGGAGATAGGATTGATGGGTGGATGGAAAAGGGGAGCTGGTCAAAAGATTCGTTAAAAATGTTTCATTGGAAGCACTTCACGTTTGATCTCATTTCAGGAAATCAAAGACGGTTTCTCACATTCACATTTGGACTCACGGCAGCCCGAAGGGGAGCCTGTTACTTGAAGATATTCTTTGCAGTAAAGCCTTGCACTTCCACGCTTGGTGGTGCGGAGCCAAGACTTTGAAAAGTGTGGAAGTCCCAGCACTAAATGGTGCTCACCTCATAGGTCCTCAGCAAACAGCCTGTGTACTTAAAAAACTCAGCTAGCTCTGGACCAAAGGGCTGGAAGCTCTGGTTTCCCAGCCCAGGTCAGTGTGGCTGTTGGGAAGGTGCCGGATCTTCTCCAGCAGCTGCTTGGAGGAAATGAGATTCCTCAATCTCATGGCTTCTGCTAGCACAAATGCCAGGTTCCCTCAGCCTCAGAGGAGTGGTGAGGGGCTACCTACCCTGCAAAGGAGCAGCCTGCAGACTGTCCCAGCTATATGGTGGTGGCAGCTTTGAAAAGTTGATTCTATTTGTTAAAATATTGCTTCAGTCTAAAGCAAAATGAAGGCAAACAGAAAGTAATTCCTAGTGAACATGAACTGCTGTCTTGTGGCTGCCTTCAGAGGGGAGTTTGAGAACAGCTTGCCAGCTGCACTGGGGAGCTACTTTCATTAAAGAGGCTCGCCAAAGCAATTCTCTTACATGCTGGCATCCACTGCGGCTCATGCTTATGGCTCTTCCCCCTGGAAGCAGAGCTCTCCAGAGGTCTCCTAGCTAATAGCGCAATCTAATGGAAGAGCCCCTGTGCTGGATGATTCTGAGAATGGGAGCTTGAGCCTTACAGCTTGCATTAAAAAGTCAGGCCCTGTAACTAAAAGCTGTAATGATTCATTTCTTTCATGGACGGGCTGTAGACAGGTCTAAGTAACAAACAGTGATGAGTGCTAGGACGCTAGTAAAACCAATATAAAACAAAACCATGCCAGTAAAAGGAACACTAAAAAAATGTCATCGAACAGATAAAACAGATGTGATTCATGGCTCATTCTACAGCCAGGAAGTTTCTGTCAGTCTTTCTTATGGGAATATCAATCCTAATTCTGGCATAAGTAACATTAATACTGAAATAAGACTTTTGTGCATGTATTACAGGTTTCAGAGGTGGTAGTTTTAGAAATCCTTTTCTGATGCATACCTGTTGCGGCTTTTGATATATTGTTTGCATGCTAAAATATACTGCCAGTATGAGTATATGTCTTGTGTTTAGATCTAATGTTATGATGGCTATGAAATCATCCATTTAGAATAATATGCAATTGGACTCCATTAATTTTATGTGTTAGTCTAAAATTTCTGCTCTAGCAAGGTTTTTTTTATGTAAATAGAGAAGTTTGGGTTGTAAAGTAAGTAACTTCCATTCCCTGTTCAGCGGCTGAACTGTATTTCTTCCTGACACATGCAAAATGAGTTACACAGGATTAGTAAAAAAAAATCACTCGCTACATCTCTTATATATTTGATTTCACAGGGCTGTGCTAACTTAAGGAGGCAATACTATGTTAGAAATACTGTATTTTCTTTGGAGAGGAGGATGTTATCTATGATTTGCTTACTCACAGTTATTGGTTGTTATTGGGAATGCTAACATGTTGGAGCTGAAATTAATAAAGTTGACGTCCATTAAGCAGAAAAAAAATACAAAAGAGGAAAATGTGTGTTCCTGTGAAAAATCCCTTTGTAGGTAATAGTATGAATCTGTGTAACCTTTAAGCTACTGAAATGTAAAGTAGGTATTTGGAAAATGCCTACGTTTCCCAGTGCCCTAAGATACTAACAAGCCTGCTTCTGATACAAACACTGCACGTAATGGTTTTACCAACTCAGCCTGCTGCTGCTGTGATACCAGTACCATCAAATCATAGACCATAGCAAATGTAGTTAGGTGCTGTCACAATAAATTTAACCCTCATCTGTTAGGCAAAAAGTCTAGTAGAAAGGTAGTGTCCAGCTTCAAAGTGGGCATTTAATGCTTTTATTTCCTCTAATTGGAAATGATAATCATTGAGAATCATTTATAAAACTTGTCCAGAGCAGTGATTCTCTACTTAAAATGACATCTTCTGCCTAAGGCACTGTAATTGCAATCAGGTTTATCCATATGATCATAATGGGATTCTGAACTTAATGATGTATACTGTTAACTTGTTTGCAGTGCATGGCAAATAGACCTGAGTAGGTTATTTCTGTGATAGGAACTTTGTTGAGTTTGACCTTTTGTTATCCAAGGATTTCAGTAAAGCATTACCTTTTCTGGAATTAGGTGCTTGAGTAAAACACTTCATGGGCCTGCTTAACAGTTCTATGCTAAGATAGCAATTAATTTCTGTATAAGTAAGCTTTCTATTTTTGTATAAGTAAACTTTCTATTTTAAAAGTCATTAATTTTCTTTCCATGATACAGCTTGGAGAGCTTGCTACTAAAATAATTGGGAGCTACAGTTATTGATTTATGAGGGAGGATTAAAAAGACTAAAATGCTAAGGATTAGCTAAAGTGATGAGTAGGAGAGGATGTGATATAAGACTTCCTCTTGGTTTTTTATTAGTATTGTGTATCTGTGTGAAGTACTTTGGCTTTTGTTTCAATAGAGTCAAACTATGTGTTCTAGTCAACTTTCCTGCTCTCAGAGCTGTACACCCTACTTACCCAGTTCTTTAAAACTTCAGGAGGAACATGGTTCTTTACATGGAGAAATATTTTACCCTACAGATAAACCAACAGGCCAGTTATGCTGTAAGACTTTGGACATAAAGGATTTTGGGGTGGTGACACGGCTTCGGTGACACAGTTGTGCCCCTGCATCGTTTTCCTGGGACAGGGTGGAGTCTGTGTCAAACAGTTCTTGTTTTCTGCAGAGGCTGCTTTGCAGTGGTGTCACATCACTGTCTTAGGAGATCGCTTTTTGCTCTGATGGAAAATATTCTTAATCCTGGCTCTCATTTAACATCAGTTCTGACTCAGATTGATTTGGGTCTCCTGTGTGGGAGTTACTTTGGTTTTACAGCTGTATTAGGGCAGACTACATTTCATTAATTTTATGAAGATTATGCTAATATGAAGGCTATGCCATGTTTGTAGGACTGAAACATTTCTTGCTGATGAGTTTGATTCAGAAGTAATTCCTCTTATGAATCTGTTTTGGATTTGGCTCCTTCACTTGGCAGCACAATTAGTTCTGTAGCATCTGGAAAATGGGTGTGCATCATACATGATCATCATAAAAATTCTTATTATAAGTATATTATTTATTTGTAGCAGTGCCCACTTTACCGGGGCTTTCCAAAATGTAAAAGATCTTTACTCTGAGGTAATCACAAACTAAATAATCAGAAGCTTACCAAAATTTAGAAACTAACTATTGTTGCCAACTAGATCTGTAGAGAATATCTGATGGCATAGCTCATGGTACATCAATTTAGAATTGCTGATGAGAATCCAACACAGTAAGTGACAAAATTAATGGAAGGGCAAGCAGTGGAGCTCCTTGCAGTATTTCAGTGTTACAAAGCCCCATTTCTAAATTAGGAGAGTGCTCCTTACCAGACTTTCAGCTTGTTACTGATCCAAAACCGAATGTTGCCCATTAAACACTATGGGACAGTGTCATCTTTGTGAGGAAACTACGTGATGAACTGTGCAGGAGAAAGCAATGTTTTCTTTGGCAATTAAAAAATAGGTATATGTTTGAACCTCTGCAGAAGCTGAAGTGTGAGAAAGGCAGAGGGAAACCAGTGAAAAGTAGAGAAGAATAAAGGGAGCTGAGCCCCTATGAAAATGTGGTGAGGACTCTAATGTCTGTCTTTACCTTTGGCAGTCTTGTGGGGCTGAAGTGTGTGTGTGTAGACATACTCTGTGCAGTGGTTGAGACCCTAAATCTGGCATTCTCAAGCAGCAACAATACCTAATAACTTTGCATCATATTTTTGTAGAAGCTGATTAGTACCCTGAATTGTAAGAAAGGAATTCACGAAGGAAAAGGAGCTGCAGAATTCTATTGCTTAACCACTATTTTGCAGTATACAGGCTTTCTTTTCACTTTTCAGGCAAAGGGTTTAAAGCATCATGTGAGGCACATCTTCTCTTGGATTTTAGTTTTGCATAAGATATTTCTGTGAATGAACGTGAATTCTCTTCCCCTTAAGACTTCTGTTGACTGGCAGAAGCCATCTGTTTCAATGGTTTTATGCCTGTTTAATTGATAATCAAGACTGAATCCTGTTGTTTAGCAAATCTGACTTGCCTTTTAGTAAACTCTATTCCCACATTAAACTCTGAAGTATAGAGCACACAGAGAAACACATTCCTGACCTGTAATAAAAGTGACAACCTGTACCTTCTGCTAGTATTAGTAAGTACAGCCTCTTTAATCATGGTCTAATTGAGGCTTTGGTATTAGAAGGGAAGAGGAAACTGTTAGAACCTGAAGGGACGGTTTATCTAAAAATGCCAAGAAAACTTCCAGGGCTCCCTAGCACTCAGAGTAAAGTGAGTTATGTTCACCTGTCAGGAAGGGAAATTCGACACTTCTGCTAGACTTTGCAGTTCAAATCATGAATCAGGATCCAAATGATGAGTATGGCTTAGGACTGATGAATGATTTATGAATGACTTCTGCTTTTTAGCTTCTGGAGGAATCTTCTTTTCAAGCTCTTTCTTATGCTCTGCCCATCACCTTTCTTTAAGGCAAATTTGCAAGTGTAACAGAATAGCTTCATTATTAGAACTGAAGGATTAGGAGGAAAAGCTAAATACTGTAGAAGGAGGAATTTGATCTGAGAGTTAGCAGGAATGTGCCTCAGGCTTTTTTTTCCCCAAGTCTGTGTGCCTCTAAAGGGTGAGTATAGTGGAAAACGTGCTGTGCTCTCACATATGCCCTCTGTTCTTGTCATGTTCTCAGCCTGCTACAGGTCTAACTGCATATGCTGCTAACTGCATAACTGATGATAACTGCAGTACTGCTTTCTACTGGAAGAAACTGCCAGTCTCCAAATCTTGTGCTTAGTATGCTGGGCAGTAATCAAATTCAGAATCAAAAATAGAGGAAACACACGTTTTCTCTCTGCGATGGACATGCCTCAGGAGTTATAGATTGTGAGGCCTCAGGAATTTGAACACATCAGTGGCCCCAATTTTCTCAGCCTGTCTTTGTATGCGAGGTGCTTCAGCCCCCTTTTCACCCTCGTGGCTCTCCTCTGGACTTGCTTCTCAGCCTTTTGGCTCAGATCAAGTGTAGTATCTGTTCTTACCAATTTAAAGTGATTAAACAAAAGGGTCTGTGATCTACTCCACAGTCAGAGCAGCTGTCCTGGAAATGCATCTGTACATAGAACTATGTATGAGAAAATCCTTTCAACTGTAAGAAAAGCTCAAATGACTCCTTGAATTATTTGTTTGAGGTAAGGGTTTCCTTATAGTTGCATGCAAGCTTACGTGGCAGGTTTCGCTCTCGCAGACTAGGAGCTGTGATAAGTAATCACACAGCTTCTTCTAGTTCTGTTGCAATCACCAAGGTTTAGATTGCAGCTAAACATCATTCTTTCAAGGCTTCATGTTGAAAGACAGGTATTTCTAACTACTCCGCGCAAGTACCAACATTCCTGTTTGAAATGGATTATGTTTGTGCATGTAAGGATTTTATTTATAGTTGTTGTCTGAAGTGTTGCATCTCATGCTGTGTCTTCACAAACCTGGTGCGTGTGTTCCGAGGCTGAAGTGTATATTTGCAAGGGTGAGAATGGTTTTAGTTGCCCATGAGCACACTGTGTATGCCTTAGTTATATGGAAGGAGTTTCTGTAAAATACAGCTAGGATTTGAATTTAGAGTATGGGAGCACTGTGCCAAATGAGCGATTCTACCCCTAGAGTGCCTCTGTAGATTAGGTGGAAAAAGGCAGCTTTAACGCTGTGGAAAAGGGCCCAGGTGAGAGTTAATATAGAATAGCTATAACTTGCTCCTTTCCCAAGTAGACAAACCCCAGAGAAATTTGCTGTGTTGCCATCAGGCCAACAGCAACTCTTTTTCCTTGGATTCCACCTTATATTACAAACCCTTTGTAAATATTTCCTTTGGCTTTAAACTCAACATTTCATAGCATTAGATTTTTTCTCCCCATAATGTAAATGGATGCTTTCTTGTAGCTTAAATGAAACCAGTCATGATGCTGGCTTTTTTGCTTGCTTTGTATAGGTAATTTGGTTTGAGACCTTTTCTTCACTGTGGTGTGCCACTTTTCTAGTATCATTCTGGTTTTAGATTTATTTTATTTTAAAGTTAGGCCTGAAGTGCATTTTTAATACTTAACCCTCAACGCTCTGGTGCCACTTTTCCCCTTCCTTCATGATTTCAGTCCCAGTTTGGCCCACTGCATAACAAAAAGAAGCTTGAAGGATTCTGTAAGTTATAATGCAATGTGTGCTTCCTTGAGAGATAATGTGCTGCTTCATCCAAGTCGCAGGGTACCTTGACACCCATATGCCAGGGAGCTCCTCATCTGCCTAATGCGGGATTAGATGCTGTATGAAGCACTTGCTTTTTCTTTCTTTTAAATACATTTTCTGAATACTAAATATCTCTTTCTACACCCACATAGCTTACCTCTTTCATGTTGTTTTATAATAAGTATCCATTATTAGCATAATAACTGCTCAAAGTGACATCTTACATTGTACTGTCAAAGATCCATGTATTAATATTTCCACAGTTCTGATGCTATGATACACTATAGTACTGTAATTTTACCAGAGATTATTATTTTTATGTCATAGATCTGCCTATTCCATTTACATATCATACAGTGACACCAAAGCTACTGATAGCAGGCTGTTATGAAGCTTCTGTAAAGGAATGTGTCAAAAAAGCATACAGAACCTCGGAGTGCTTTGATTGCATCTTGAACTGCTTGAAAAAGGAGAGTGAGGAAATTCATTCATGCAGCATTTCCCTCTTGTGTATGTATTTGTTTATCTTAAAATTGTTCAGGCCTGTCTTATATCCTGTCTTCTAAGCAATGTGAGTTGGCAAAGGCCAGCATGCCAGTCGTCACTCTATTTTATTATTTATCAAGAAGCCTTTGTATAAAGATTAACTGTGTTTGCTCTCTATTTGCCATTATTTCCCCCCACTGTTCACTAAGTACTCCAAGCAGTTTGGTAAGATGAGGGAAAGGTTGTCTGGTTTCATTGTTGCTCCTCTCAGAATCTCTTGTATCCTCTGGCGAAATGTTATCTTGTACTTTGTTAGAGTAATAGTCGTCAGTGATTCAAAACAGGTATTCTTTTGTCTCCAACCCTAACAATGCATGTAGAGGAGACTGTCCTTTTCTCCAGTGCTGCTGCTCTTAACAAAAGCAACACTGGATCAGAAGAAAGCTGCCTTTACACCCAGTATCAATAGATCACCCTCCTCCTGCATAATGATAAGCAGAGGGGGGGCTGTGAATGAGTGAAATCATTTTGACTCTTTCCTTTCTCTGTAGGCTACAGACCTCCTTTTCCCTCTCTGCTACCAGGCTTGTTTCAGTGCGTGGTTAGAGAAGATAACAGTGGTACTCGTGCGTACACATGTGGTTATGAGGTCTCCTGGAGGTGCCCCAGCTCTAACCACGGCCTGTAAAGTCATGTTAAAAATACTCACTTCAGGTGATGATTTCCTCTGACAATAGCATACTTACAAGGATTGCTTGGGTAGAACTGCCAAATCTATACTCTGCTTACACATAACATTTCAAGTCTAGGAAAATATTTCATCGAGCCTTTTCACCATTCTCTGCTTCTTGCAAGTGATCAGACTGCCATCATGTTTTTCAATGTCTAATGAATGCTGAATCAATGGATAATCCTGTTTTAGACCTCTGATTCTTTTTGGGCAGTGGTGAGGGGGTGGGTTTGGGAGAGGGGTTTGTTCTGGTTTTGTCTGGGAAACCTGGAAGAATACATTTAAGAAATCACTTGTGTGTATCAAATAGTCTCAGCCCTAAGGTAACACACTTCATCTTGAGGGTTTCTAAGGAAAACCAAAGGATCTGAGTCACAGATGAGAAGGGGATTGAAGAAAGAAGGTAGCAGTTCTTGTTGCAAGCCACCAGTGGAGATGTGAGACCTGGTCTGGATTGTGCTTGGCCTTGGCTTAAATCTTCCTGTTGTGCAAAACCATCTCTCACCCCATTTTGGGAATGCTCTCACTACAGAGCTATAGGTTCTCCTGGGATGCTCTTCCATTATGCAAACAATCATGTTAATGATCATAGAGCCAGAAAGAGAGTGAGAGTGATGTAAAAGTTTTCTGATTTTGTCTTCCATGATTGTTTCTATGTAATGTGATACAAACCCAGATAGAAATAGTGATGAAAATCTACCTCAGAATAACTTTCAACTTAGTGATTAAGCCTGTCTCCTCAGAAATGAATGCCCTGGGTTAATGTTCCTTCCCTACTCTCTTGGGTTCAGCAGTAGCAGTCATTTTTTTCTCCTTAGTAGCTGATGCAGCACTGTGTTTTTGACTTTTCAGCCTGGGAACAGCACTGATAACACCGATGTTTTTAGTTGCTGCT
>JANRGW010005057.1:7778-46228 GCA_024733675.1 Psilopsiagon aymara | reverse complement strand
TCTTTTCTTTTCTTTTCTTTTCTTTTCTTTTCTTTTCTTTTCTTTTCTTTTCTTTTCTTTTCTTTTCTTTTCTTTCTCTCTCTTCTCTGTTGTTTAGGGTCAAGAAAAGATAGTGGCTATATCTTTTTCAGCCCAGCTTAGGAAAGATGCAAATATCCGTGGGACTGTGACCTAATAATATGAATACTGTAATTTGTCTTGGAAGGGACAGACCTTTAAGTGAATACACTTGTAGGCAATGAAAATGAAGTCTATGTTAAAAACAAACTTTTTTTTATAAAGACACAAAAGCACAGAAAACTATAACACCATATCATGCTACTCAGCATTCAGAAAGAAAAGACTCTTTATTTTGTAAGATGCCATAACTTGTCCTATAAATCAAATATGGATTTCAATTGTATTAGTAAGTTTTTTATTAAGTTAATATGTTTCTCATTGTATCAGAGAGCTCTTTTTCTCTGATGTGGTCCAGAAGGCATCCGAATATGAAAGCAAAGCCAGCTAACATGATCCAAATTCCTTTAAGCTTTTCATAATTACTATTATTTAAGCATATTAGTGACATTTCTGTCATGTTAGCACCCTTTTATATTACTTTAGTGAAAACAGCCCATGAAAATGTGATAAGAGAATTACACAAGCAGTATGCACATGAATAACAACAAGGTGCCTGGTGACAGCCAGCATGGCTTCACTAAGGGGAAATCCTGCCTGACAAATTTGGTGGCCTTCTATGATGGGGCTATGTAACTGACGGACAGAGGTAGAGCAGTTGATGTCATCTACCTGGACTTGTGCAGAGTGTTCAACACTGTTCCACAGGACATCCTTGTCTCTAAGTTGGAGAGATATCAATATGATTGTTGGACCACTCGGCTGATACAGAACTGGCTGGATGGCCCCACACAAAGAGTTGTGCTCAATGGCTCAATGTCCAGCTGGAGACCAGTAACGAGTGGTGTCCCTCAGGGATTGGCGCTGGGACCAGTCTTGTTCAACATCATTGAGGGTGACATGGACAGTGGGATTGAGTGTGCCCTCAGCAAGTTTGCCAATGACACCAAGCTGTGTGGTTCAGTTGATACAGTGGAATGAAGGAATGCCATCCAGAGGGAACTTGACACGCTTGTGAGGTGGGCTGATGCCAACCTGATGAAGTTTAACCATGCCAAGTGCAAGGTCCTGCACCTGGATAGGAGCAATTTCAGGCACAGCTACAGGTTGGGGAGAGAGGAGATTGAGAGCAGCCCTGCAGAGAAGGACTTGAGAGTGTTGGTCAGTGAGAAACTGAGCAAGAGCTGGCTTCACTGTGTGATTGCAGCCCAGAACGTCAACCATGTCCTGGGCTGCATAAAAAGGAGCATGACAGGCAGGTCGAGGGAGGTGATCCTGCCCCTCTGCTCTGCTCTCGTGACACCTCACTTGGAGTATTGTGTGCAGTTGTGAGAACCTCCCAATGGAAGATAGGCTGAGAAGGTTGGGGCTGATCAGCCTGGAGAAGAGAAGGCTCCGTGGAGACCTCATAGCAGTATCTGAAGGGGGCTTATAAAGGATGCTGGGGAGGGTCTCTTCATTAGGGACTGTAGTGATAGGGGGCAATTGGTTAAAACTTAAACAGGGGAAGTTTAGATTGGATATAAGGAGGAAGTTCTTTATTGTGAGGGTGGTGAGGCACTGAAATGGGTTGCCCAGGGAAGTTGTGAATGTTCCATCCCTGGTGGCGTTCAAGGCTGGGCTGGACAGAGACTTGAGTGGCATTGTCTAGTGTGAGGTGTCACTGCCCATGGCAGGGTGTTGGAACTAGATGATCTTAAGGTCCTTTCCAATCCTAACTATTCTATGATCCTATAATTCTATGCACATCAGGTTTCTAGTTTGAGAAACAAATTTTCTAGCACTAAAATGATTAAAAATCACAATGTCATTTCTAACAGTTTAACCTCTTACGCTATTGCCACTCATAATTTCCTACAGAAGTCTACATGAAAGTAAATCTCTGAGAACAAATAATAGGTGTACAGCAGTCTGAAGTACTCTGGCATATAATGGTGGTGGCAACAATTTTCGTTTGTCATTAGTAATCCCAGGGCAGCTTTTAGTACAACATTTCTTCCAAGTAGTGTGACCACAACTTGAGAGCTCCAAGTTAGACCTGCTGACCACATCTTTGTATCCCTGATCATTAGGAACCATCTCTTAACGTCTGTACACTGGCATATGTCCTCACTGTTCATCAGAGCTGGTATATACTCATGCCTACTGTACAGGGCTACATAAATAACAGCTTTACCATTAAACCTTTCAAAAGTCTTTCCAAACAGCAACGTAATGATGATCAGATTAAAATCCATCATGTAATAATAATAATAGGCAATGAATAATATATTTTGATTACAACTCATCTCAGGCCAATTATCACTGAAACAGATATGAACAAAGTAAGTCAGATGGTCTGGTAAAGAATGTCCATAAATATCCCAGCCATGCAACCTCTATCAAGTATCAATATATGCTTTCCCTACTCACAGCAGGAAACACCCTTCTCAGGAAATAATCTCTTTAAGCATTTTGTGAAGGCAAAGTCCTTATTTGATGGGTAAAGACAGCATAACGTGGGGCTGCAAGAAATAAAACTGAAATAAAATAGAAATGTAAATGCAGGTAAGTCCTGTGGTAGACTGTCTCTCAGATATGAAAAGATCTCTACCATGTCCCATCTTTGTGACTCTGATGTTAAGCAACAAAGACAAAATAAACTTTCCACAAAATGTCTCAGTAACAAAAAAAAATGATTGTGTATGAAACTACTCAAGCTATAATGAGACTAATCCAATGTGCAGTGTTTTAAATTGCCAGGAATTTTAAAATCTTTTTTTCTTTGTCTTTCCTTGGGTCTTCTCCATGTGCTGTAACTTCTCTATGCATGGAGAGTATAGTTAGTATTTTCATTTGCTGCCTAAGTAGCAAATTACCCTGTAAACAGCCCACAAAAGCTGGTCTGTAATTGAATTTTAACTGTTGACTTTAGACATTTGGTATATTTGCTGCAAGAAGTAAATTTTCAAAACTTCATCTTGATGCAGTCAGACAAAATGAAAGGTAATATTCTTTATCTGCCACAGATTGCTGCAGATGAACTGCTTTCATATGAGCTTAAATAAGATTTAGTGTATTCTATCCTTCAGCTGGCCACAATTGAAAGTGATCAGGATCAATATTGCTGCCCCTGAATGCAGCCTGGTATTGTGCATTACAATAGAGGAAATGGCTGTATTCAAAATTTTCCTGTGTCAAATTAATTTCCATGTTATCTCCAAATTCAATTAGATGGGAACCCCGTGTAACTAAAAAAGTGTCCGACATCCCTTAGTGACAAATTACAGTGCTTAGCGTGCATATCAAGGTGAAGTGTTGAGCCTTGCTAATCTTCTCACTAATTCTCAATTACCGTAAAATGAAGCCATAAATCACACAGACAGGGGATCGATGGAAATGTTGTTTTCAGGGTGATTGGCAGCCTCCCCAAAGGTTTTCTGTAAGTTGGTTTAAGGTTACCATTCTCTAAGGGGAGGGATGAGGTAGTCTTGCTCAATCTCTATGATACAGGCCCACAGGCCTTTTGGGGATAGTGGGGAGGGACAGCACCAATTTCAGCCCATCAGACATCCAATTTTTCTCCTTTTCATACCTGCTGTAGTAAATGAGAAACAAATTAAATTTCACTCCACTATCTCCACAGAAACCATTTAAATTTTTCATGGAAACTAAATTGTCCCTAGACAAATAGCCCCCTGATTCTATGAAAATATACTGGAGCGCTGGGGACAGAAATAAATTTGTGTCACTCTGGATATGCCATTCTCTGTAATGTCATTCACTGCCGGCCAATAAATGAGTCCCTCCCGGAACACAATGGTAAAGCCTTGTGCTCTGGTGGATTTGCATTGTTCCCCCACTCTGGAGCAGTCTAATATTCTTCCTGTTATTAATTTGCAGCCTAGGTTTTACATTCATGAGGCCAAGATTGAAATGTAAATGAGGCACAAAATAAGTAGTCAGCAGTAGCCCTGGCCGAGCAGCCTGTGTCATAGACTCATGGACTTACATGAAAATAGTTATCACTCAGAGAGATTAGCAGCTCAGAACATCAATCACTGCTGCAAGGAAACAATGAATAAAATCGCCTCAACACGAGGAAGGAAATTACCAGAGCTTTAAAGTGGAAAGAGAATATGTAATACTGCTACCTGTTGTTGAAGCACCAAGATGGCTGTAATAAAAGAAGCTGGGCTCCTTCTCTCTCTCTCTCCCTCTCCCCCTCCACTCTTCCTGTTCATTGCTGATATTTAAATTGTGCCATTTTTTCATCTCAATCTATCTACTAAATGAGCTGCAGTTCCTTGGCCAGAGGTATATGATACTTCACATTGCACACAAATGAAGCCCATAGCTTTAAGCGTGAACTTGCTTTAAAACGATGACACCCTATTTATCATCCAATCTCTTGGCAAACAAATAGATATATAAGGCCTAAGTCCTCAGGTTTCAGGGAGTCTCAGAGGATGCTGATCTTCAGATCAGCTGATTCTCCTTTACTTCATTAGCTCTGATCACCCTCATCAGGAGGGCAAATGGAATGGAAACACCCTGCCTAGGCAAAGCCATCCGAGATTTCTTCTGATGCCTGGAGAACTCCCAGTGAATGTATTCACTGATCAGTGGCTGTGCTGACCTTGGTCCACAACTTCTGCTAGTGTAAATAATTTCTCGAAATGCACTAGTTCATCTTTAGCTAGTACAGCCTGATTTCTGTAGTGCTATTAAATGCATATAGCTTAGTGCTCCAAAGCAGTACTTTTTCTGGACTAAATCATAGCTTATCAGTGTTATTACCTGTTGGACTTTTTTTTTTTCTTGTTTGTTCTCTATATTGAGCAAACACAAGACACTATTCCATCCACTGCGATTAGTTTTGTCTTTAGGAGGAATTGTCCCTGGTTATCACAGCTGGACAGCAAGAACACTTTCTTACAGTGCTCATTGTCAGACAGCAGATATACAGCCAGGTATTTTACTAAAACCATGGTAATTTATGGACTTATGTTTCTCTCCCAAAAATTTAGATTTTCAACCACAAAAGTGGATTCAACTGTGTGTCCTAGTAAGATGAGTTCAAAGAAAATGCCAAAAAAAAAAAAAAAATACCAAACTGTCATCCTTCCTATTCTGAGATACTTTGTTAATGGGATTGTTCACAAACGGTGCATTGCACATGCCCCTGCAGTGGGCAGAAGCCTATCTCTGACCTATTTTCCCAAAGATGCTGGACTCCTCATGTCTATCTCCAGAAAATGTGTTTTCACGGAGAATCATATATCAGGAAATTATTCAGTTTGGGGATGCTTTCAGCTGCCATACAACTCTTAAGTCTGTTCAACAAGATAACAAATTTGAAACAGTTAAAAATGTAATGTCCACACCTTGATGCAACTGGGTTTGGGACTTCAGATATATTATTTAAACCATATTGCCTTAGATGGCACATTCCATGAAACAACTTTCATTTAAGATGTAAATTATTTTTCTGCAAAATTGTCAAAGGATTCTGGAAAGCTGGATATTTTTGTATCAGTTTTTAAAACAGGAAAACTGAGTCTTAGAAAAGTGGCAAGTTTTGCATATGATCACACCGCCTGGCAATGACAGTAAGATTGGAAACCAAATCTCCACACTCTGTGCAAACCACTAGATCATGTTGTCTTCAGAAAACAGCTTTTTATTCCGTTCCTCATCAGGAAGCAGGATTAATTGATTTATGTAAACATTGAAGAAAGACAGTAGAAAAATTCCGTGTGAGTACACATTATCAAGAATATTTCCAATTGTATGGACAATGGGCATTTTGGTCAAATAACCTCTGGAGAACCGGGACTTTCTGAACAGAAGTATTAGCATATCAGAGCTACTGCATATCAGAGAAAGCGACACTTTCTTGAAAAGCTACTTTTTTCATTATAAAGATGTTACTTTTTTCATTGCATGTTCCTTTTTAAAAGCACAATACAGCTGTATTATACAGAGTGAATTTTGGACAATAATGTGTGGCAATGTGTCCAGTAACCTTTATTCTGCTTTTTTCTGCAGAAAGATAATGCATGAAGCTAGGAAAAGGGATTTGAAATTTGGGAGAAGCAAAAAACCAGCATAAAATCAGAGGTTCAGCTGTATATTAAAACATTCTTTTGAGAGGTCGAGAAATTGATCATGGGTAAGCTAGCAGAAGATATTGAGCCTTAAACTGATTTTTTTTTCCTTGCTTAAAATGACAAAGTCAGACCCAACTCATTACTGGTGCTTTAGAGTCCGCATTTGCGACTAAGGAGCAGTTGCAACACAACTCATTTACATGGTTCCCACACCAGGCAGCAGCTTCTGCTCTCAGCCCCCTTCTCGTTTCCTCGTGTTGCCATTGTCTTCACTCTTAATGTCTCAGAGTATCTTTTTAATTGCTTATCAAATGGATAGTTATTGTATCATAAAATCTTCAAAGCCATTTCCCAGTCCCATTCAGTTGTGGAGCTGAACTTTTATACAATGATATATCACAATGGATTATGCTAATAAGCTTGTTAATAGCTCCAGCGGTGTTAACTGAGCGCATTAAAACAAACTGGTTCTTGCAATAGATTGGGAAATGTTTTATAAGCGGCATGTGATCTAAGAGCAGCCATGACAAGGCTAGTAAATAATGGCAGAAACTGGCATGACTAAAGAAATACTCACCTAAATTATTTATATGTTAATCAAAAATACAGTTGTTAAGCAATATCATTAGTTCATTACTAATTGGTTTATGGATTTGTGATGAATTACTTATTTGCATGCAAAGTAAACCCTCAGCCTTTTGTTCAACATTTCCAACCTTCAAATCTTTGCAGGTTTCCTCTCTTCAGCCCTCTTCCTTCACTAAAATGATTACATCAGCTTGTCAGGCAAAGTAGATTTTCAAAGTAAAGACATAATTTTCTTCTGCAATGTATGTAATATATTATCGTCATATATATTTCTTAAAAGTCATAATATATCAGCACTTCGGGCTTGAGAGATATGCAATTAATGCTATACAGTGTGTATGTCTCCTTAATCTCCACCAAAAATCATATACTTTGAACATTTATTAGCAGTGGAGACAGTGATCTTGTTTCATTCATATATATCAAATTGGGCTGTCAAGCATGTCACTGTGGGGAATGTTAAATTCCACTTCACTTATGATCAGATTGGGCTCGATATAACCTAAGGATTAAACACACCTCTGGATCTATTCTGGGACATCCTAGAGACATGAGAAAGTGATCTGCATGAAGGTGAAGATAGGCCTCTCATCTGGTGTCTGAATCCATCTGCAAGTTTCTTTTCAAAGCCTTGCTACTGTAGAATCATGTAAACCATTAATTAAAATTAAATTGATAAAATTAAATTAAATTAATCTGGTCTATAAACTTGTCAGATTTTCTTTTGAACAAATTTAACTTTTTTCTCTCTTGGAATAAAAATAATAGAAATAATTATTTCATATTTAGAAAATATATTCTTCAAGGAGGTGAGGATCAGTATAAAATTCCTAGAGATTTTTAACCTGTTATTCTTAAGTTCCAGTTGTATTAATGAAAATGGACCCAGCAAAGCCCAGCAGTTCAGGATATGAAATCAAGATTCCATGAGAAAAAAAACAATCTGGAAGGAGGAGAAACCTTTTCCAACTGCTCTCCACATGTAAAGGACTAACCAAATCTCACCTTGCAAGCATATCCTACACTTGATTTGCAATTCTATTATGCAAGTCTATCTCCTGAATATCTTGAAATCAGTTGACTTTCTAGAGTTTTGTTGTTGCAAGCAGAAAGACTGTAGTGAATTTTCCAGCAGATGCAGGTAATTTTTCTTCAATATATATCATCCACAATCTGCCTCAGACCAGCAAGCCATGCATCACAGTCTAATCCAAGCAAAATTCACAATAGCCAAAATGAAAAAGAAAGTGAAAAATAGAACAGAAATATACAACCCAAGAAAATGGACCACTTTGAATGATTTGGCAAAGTAAATTTATTATTAATAATAATAATGTATTATTATGCATTATAGTGATAATTATAGTGATAACAATAATAATATGGCACAGTATAAAGGGATAGCAAGAGATAGCACCTGCTTCCCAAAGATTTCTTGTCCAAATAGATGAATGTAGACAAGCTCTCAGGAAGTGAAATTTTACATTTGCCCTGCTCTGACTCAGCAGAAGCTGAATGTGTGGCTAGCTCCATGTGTGTCTGTTGGTAACTGCAGGACACCTGTATAAGGTGACTTAGGATCCTAAGCATCTCACCAATTCCCTAAAACAGTCAATCTTAAGTTTCATCTTCTGCCACAATCGTAGAATGAATTTGGATTGAGATCTATCACAGACTTCTGCACAGGTCTGCATTCACACACAAGGTGCAAGGGTTGGAGTCCTGTGATCTGATCCATGATTGTAGCCAAAGAACTGAAGCAAATTGCCTAAGCTTGCACAGAAGGCCAGTGACAGAACAGAAAATAGCATCATTTTTTCTGTGCCTTGGTTAAGTACCGATGCAAGTAAAAATTGTAAACTTCTGATGAGAAACTCTGATGAGGTTCTTAAATCTCATTCGCTGCTGAAAGATAGAGAGCATTCCTATTTTTCAGTCAATTTGGGGCTGTAGAAATGTGACAACTATCAAAAAATGAAATTTTCTACAAAACTCTCACAGAATAAGAAAGCCAGTGTGTACATTGAGTCCCTTCTTTGCTGCTCACATGTTGCAATCCTGGCCTTGTGAAACTACATTTTGAGGAGGAATAGAAGAAAAGAAAATATTTTCTCCATGACCATTCAGTTCTTAGGCCTTTTCTGACACAAGAAGGCTCTGGAAATTATGTTATTTTCCTTCCTTATACCCAGAAAGAATTCTGTTTAAGCCATTTAATAATAAACAGTTTCTGAAATCCTAAAAAAAAAAAAAAAAATACGTAACTTTCACCTAATTTACCATCCTTGCAGCATAGGATATGACATTTAACGTTTTTTCCTACAGAAAGACCAAGTCACAAGAAAGTTATTCCAGCTTCCAACCTGATTAGACACCCCAATTTTAGATAGCTAAAACAAGTATCATAGAATTAAGTTGGAAAAGACCTTTCAGATCACCAAGTCTAACCGTTAACCTAGCACTGCCAAGTTCACCACTAAATGATGTCCCAAGTAGCACAGCTACATATCCTTTAAATGACTCCAGGGATGGTTATTCCATCACTTCCCTGGGCAGCCTTTTCCAATGCCTGACAATGATATAGATGAAGAAACTTTTCCTAATACCCAAACTAAAACCAACTGAGAGCAACTAGAGGCCATTTCCTCTGGTCCTATTGCTTTTTGAGAGAAGAGACCACCCCTCTCCTCGTTATAACGTCCTTTCAGGTAGTTGTAGAGAGCGGTAAGGTCCTTCCTGAGCCTTCTGCTCTCCAGACTAAATAACCCCTGTTCCCTCAGCCATTGCTCGTAAGACTTGTGTTCCAGACCCTTCACTAGCTTTGTTACCCTTCTCTGGACACACTGAAACACCTCAGTGTCTCTCTTGTAGTGAGAGGCCCAGAACTGAACACAGGATTCAAGGTGCAGCCTCAACAGTGCTGAGTACAGGGGGATGATCACTTCCTTATTCTTATTGGCCCCACTATTGCTGATACAAGCCAGGATGCTGCCTGTTGGCCTTCTTGGCTGCTTGGGCACATGTAAGCTCATGTTCAGCCACCTGACAACCAGCAGCATCAGCTCCTTTTCCTCCAAGTGGCTTTCCAGCTACTCTTCCCCATGCCTGTAGCATTGCATGGGACTGTTGTGACCCAAGTGCTGGACCTGGCACTTTGCTTTGTTGAATTCGATACAGCTGGCCTAGGGCAATCAATCTAGCCTGTAGAGATCCCTCTGCAGAGCCTTCCTATACTCCAGTGGAACAACACTTCCAGCCATCTTGGTGTTGTTTGCAAGCTTACCGAGGGTGTACTAATCCCCTTGCTCAGATCATTCATATGGACATTAAACAAAACTGGCCCCTATGCTGAGCCGGGAACACCATTTGTGACCAGACACCAACTGTATTTAACTCCATTCACCACCAGTCTTTGGGCTTGGCCATTCAGACTGTCTGTTACTCAGCAAAGAGTACATCCATTCAAGCTTTGAGCAGACAGTTTCTCCAGTAGAACACTGTGGAACAGGTGTCAAAGGCTTTACTAAAGTCTAGATAGGCAACATCCATAGCTTTTCCCTCATCCTCAAGTCACCTTGTCATAGATCAGGTTAGTCAAACAGGACCTGTCTTTCATAAACCCTACTGACTGGGCCTGGTCGCCTGGTTGTCCTGTACATGCCACTTGGTGGCTTTCATGATGATCTGTTTCATAACCTTCATCAGCACCAAGGTCAGACTGACAGGGCTGTAGTTCCCTAGATCCTCATTCCAGCACTTCACGTAAATGGCTGTCACATCTGCCAACTTTCAGTCAACTGGGACTTTCCCAGTTAGCTAAGACTGCTGATTCAAAGTGGCTTGGTGAGCACTTCCTACAGCTTCCTCATTACCCTTGGGTGAATCCCATCTGGCTCCATAGACCTGTGTGTATCTAAATAGTGTAGTAGGTTGCTGACCAGGTTGAATTCCTGACCATTTCCCCTTGGATTATGGGGGCTTCATTCTGCTCCCCATCCCTGTGTTCAAGTTGAGGACGCTAGGTACCTGGAGAACAACTGGTCTGAGGCAATGAAAGCATTAAGTACCTTAGCCTTTCCCTCATCCTTTGCCTCAGTATTTCCCCCTGCATCCAGTAAAGGATGGAGATTCTCCTTAGTCCTCCTTTTGTTGCTAATATATTTATAGAAACATTTTTTATTGTATTTTATGGCTGTAGCCAGATTAAGTCCTAGTTGAGATTTTCTTCCTTCATAACCTTGTGATATAGCTCCCACTTCAAACCTATCTGAAGAAGTATCTGGCTGAGTCCAGGAGATGTAAAAGCATGGAATCTTATGAGTGGCATGTAAGGACCTTCACCTTTCTTAGCTAAAATTGCATTATCTATCTGCTCAACATCTGAATTTGCCAATATAATTATAACTCCATGGTGGAGTTCTGGAGCTGTAATCAATGAAAATCCTTAGTTACTGTGCAAAATTGAGACTGAAACTACAGCAGCTTATTTAAGCATTTGGAGACCAGCACAACACAACTACTGCAGCAGAGTCTCTCCAGTATCCAGCAGCGAACATGAGCCAAATCCTTCTAAGGCAGGTCTGGAAGACATCCGTCAGCAAACAGAAACCTATTCTCTCTCTCACTATTGTCTTACAACCCTTGGCCTGCCTTTCTCCATCTACCTTGATTAGAGATCAGTAGAAGGAATCAGCTTTGTCCCTGTGTTTCTGCTTTGGTTCACCCTGGGCCTCCTAGCTGCTGCCAATTCCAGCATGTGCGCTAATATGTGACTGGCATTAGCTTTGGTGACACAGCTGTCCTAGGCTTCAGGGTCCCAGAACACCTCTAGGACACACCTCAGGCTTTGAAGCCCTGAAGGAGTTTTGGGTAGTGAGCTGCTGTCTCTAGAATGTCATGTTTCTTTTCAGGTAAGAGGTGACAGGGGCTCTTCTCACCCTCTAAAGCTGCTTTCTCCTTTGCTCCTTCTGTGATCTCACATCCTCAGTTCTATACTCCTCCTTGGCCAAAGAAAATGGTACAGGTGAGGGCGTTCACTGATGTGCATCATTCATGCCAAAGGAGGTGTCAAGCTGGATCTAGTTCACAAGGAGCGAGCCCAATACGATGTGGTATGACTACCGCTAAGGATAAAACACATCGGTCACCAGTAGATGTCTGCCTATGAATGAACCTGGGAGGAAAGTGGAAAAAATCCTACATTTCATTAGCATGATTGTCAAAAAAGAGCACATAGAAAGAATCAACTAGCTATAAGGAATGAAGTAAGTGATCTCTTCCCATTATAATCAGGACACAGAGCCTGTGATATCTCTGGGAGCTCAATCTAAATAAGGCCCTATCCTCTCGTCGCTTTCGCATTATGAATAAAAACATGAAATTAGTTTTATGTCAGAAGAACAACCCTTAAGACACTTGTAACTTATAATTATAATTTCTAAGCTGTTTGGCTTGTCAGTATCAAGGAATTCACAGCCCAAGACTTCCAGAACTTTATAGGCTGAGACATGCTGTGCTATCTACTGAAAATTAACTATGAATCTCTCATCTGCATCCTGATTTATTAACCACAGTGAGAAACAGGAAGTTAAAAAATGTATGATATGTGCATAGCCTGTTAGCATAGAAGAAGCCATTAGCTGCTATATGCTACTAGTCAATAAACTACTAACAATGGATAAATATAGGGTTTTCTTCCTGCAAAAGGATTTAGGATTTTTTACAGTAAACAAATACTGCAAAATTTTTATCTTTGCCCAAGAGCAGAGCTGCCAGTGCCAAGTTCAGGATTCTCCTGAACTCACAGGTAGAAAAAAAAAAAAAAAAAAAAAAAGAAAAAAAAGACATCTCTTTGCCATGCAAAATTCCATTCCCTTTCTAGATCTGGCTGAAAAATTGTAGCATTGCCATTGTGATGTATTTTGAAAAAAACATCATTTTTACCTACTTTAAATAAGAATTCTGAGAGGAGGCAGAGGTCAAAAAAAAATAAATTGGGAACTAAAGTCCACTCAGCTTTTCAGCTTTCACCATAAAACAGAAAAATAAACTACAAAAAGAAATAATTATTAAAAAAAAAAAAAAAATCCAAGATATTTCAAGGGCAGTATTTACCAAAATTTTGTTCTTCCAAAAAACATACTTAACTTTTCAAGGGTACTATCCCTTAATTTTGATCTTTTTCCAGGATCCATTTTCCTTCCACCTTTGAAATTTTCTGATTAAAATAAGACCACTGAAATTCCAGCCCTTCTTATTGTTTTGAGGCTACAAGGGGCTTGTCTGTATTCCAGACTTTGTTCCATGGGGGGCAGAAATGAGATTTTTTTGCGGCAAAGTCAGCTCGTGCTATTTTGTAAGTGAAACACTTTGTAACAGCAGAGTAGCCTGGCTCTTTAGATTTCGTTAAGTTCTAGAACATAGTTTCCTAAAGTAAAGGCAGGTAAGAATCATTCTCATCATTTCTGGATAGAGAAATGCCAGCATGTGAGGCTGAAATGGTTTGCCGGCTTCTTAACAGTTCTGAGTATTAAGGCCAAGAGAAGGACATAGATCTTTGATTTCTAATCCAGTCTCCATCCCTTCCACACTACAATAGGATTCTGTGATGAAGTTCTCAAATTTTTGTTTTTCAGTTTCTTCCCACACTGTTTCTTTTCCTGTCTTGCTTCACCCCACCTATGGGTTTTAACAATGTACTCCTGCACTATTGGAAATTTTTAACATTTCAATTGATCAGAAATGGGAAAAGCCAAAAAGAAAAACCTCCAGAATTTCAAGGATTCTGATCACATCAGATTCTTTTTTAAATCACTGCCAATTTTTATTTTGCAAGATCAAAATCAAACGACAATAATTTGCATAATCAAATTATTGTCGTGTCACTTATTTGTACAAAGTTATAATTAGACCTGGGACACTGACCTTAATTTTCTTTTTTTGTGAACAGAGAATTTCTGAATTTCTAATAGCATTGGTGTTCAGTCAAACACAAAATAGAATTTAGAATTAAATCTGAAGGAGCAAAGAAGAGCAAGTGAAAAGAATGTTCTTGACTCTAGTATTAAAAAAGGCTTTTCAGAGTTCATACATTCTGGCTATGACAGTGTTAAATGGCTGATCACAGATCTGTGATATATACGGACTGTACCAGATTAAAAGTTAGACTTTATTTGTAGCATAAATCTGGTAGATGAATATGTAATGTACGTTCTTCTTTTATCACCGTCATAGAATACTCTAATACTTTAACCCCCAGAATGCTACCTACATATTTCCCTCCATATTTTGTATTCACAGAAATAATCATTAATTGCTAGATACCTTTTAGTAACACACTTTTCTTTTAGTAAATAAAAAAGACTGCCACTTTCCATCATTTCAAAACACCTAGAAAGACAGTAAAATCTTCAGAGTGATTGTGTTTTTCTTTTGCTTGCTTTCACAAATGTTCCCTCTAGAGAAGCAGATGCTTGACTTGTCTCATGTAAAAGGCAAAAATTGAGTTACAGCTTCAGATTGCAAGATTTGCAATGTTTGCTACAGTTTATTAATGTTAACCAAATAAAAATGACATTAGTGAAAAAGATCTACATGATATCTCAGAACTCCCAAGATTAGGCCAGATGGTCACTTCTAACTGATATAATCTAGTAAACTCTGTTGAGAGACAGGCTATTGATTGAATTTCTGACTTTAAATGCAAGCTCCATATCTGCACATGTCCACAGTGATATCAGTTGCTTGAAATCCAATACAGAGGTGTAGACTGGGAGATGATGTTAGTTGCTACCTATTAAAACTGTCAATTCCATCTGTTGTCTAACACTTTAAAATACTGAGTGTAGTTTTTAATAGATCAGTATTAGATTAAGAGGTCGTATATTAAGGCTTTTACTAGCTGAGAAGCGTGGGTTATTGTGTAATTAAATGACACAATGGAAAAGGAACGCCGTTGGCTGGAACTTGCCCAAATTAGCATCAAGCAGGAAGCAAATGCTGTGATTTAGGATTTCAGCAGCTGCCAGACTTCCCTAAAAATGAATAATGCACAGCCCTATTGAAATTCTCTTTACAAGCAAGTATACCACAATTAAAATGTGGAAGTGTTGTAAGCATTATGATTATCCAGCTCCCTGTACTACTCTTCCACAGGTACTTCAGTGACTCTGTACATCTGCCAAACTGCCAGGCTCTGATGACATTCCTAGAAAGGTTGTTTCAGATGGCTGATGACAGCCCCATCAAAGCCATGTTTCTGAAAAGTTGTATTCCTAAATGGCCTATATACCCCAGAATATAGTAGAAAACCACAATTGGGGGTCCTGGAGTTATGTGTAAGGTGGTGGCTCAACCTGCCCCCTCCCCACAGGTGTGCGTTATCTGCAGGCACTGGCCAGGTACCAAAGGCTGACAGGGAGAGAGAGCAATGGACAGACACTTCCAGCAGTGCCAGGCTGACATCCAGCATCTGTTGCTGCTTACATTTAATCAGAGAGTGAAACTGCCCTCCTCGAGCCATATGTACCAGTATGACCACAGGAAAGGGAGAACTCCTATGAGGGGGAGACAGAAAAGAGACAAAAATGTGGAAATGGATCTTAAATGCAGACACAGAGGCAGAGACATTTGCTTGTTTTATAGTTCCCACTATAAGCATGTCAAAGCAAAATGGGCATTCCCAATATGCTGGAAGAAAAGCAGTAGGAGTCCTCTTTGGAAAGGACCTGGAAGCAGGTTTCTCAAAAAAATTGATGGCTTATTTTTCTCATCAAGTTTCTCTGGAATAAGCAAGCAATCTCCTAATTGCTGACCCTAGCCCGGCTAATGCCTCCCAAAATAGAAGAGAAAGTGGGTTTAAGACGAAACACTGCTCTGGGTTTTTTGTGTTCCTTTTGCATTAACTTTCAGAAGAAATTTCAGTTTTAACACAAATATTGAGAGCAATGTTACGGTGGCCTGTGGAGATTTCTAGAGAGAAGAGTTTGGAAGTGGCTCAAATTCTGTTTGCAAACTACTAGTGAGCTGTGGTCAAAACAGCTTTATAAATTCCCCCAATACACCACAAGGA
The DNA here is from genome assembly GCA_024733675.1 of Psilopsiagon aymara. Classification (NCBI taxonomy): domain Eukaryota; kingdom Metazoa; phylum Chordata; class Aves; order Psittaciformes; family Psittacidae; genus Psilopsiagon; species Psilopsiagon aymara. The sequence goes on along the minus strand of JANRGW010005057.1, from coordinate 30,361 downwards.
GAATTTTGGAAACATAAAGTCTCTTCCTGTTATTAACCAGTACAAGGTACATGAAACATTCATGGAAAATGAATGTTAAGCGAATACTACAGTATACTCATTGAATACAAATTGTGAATTCAGAAACACTGTATTCCCAGCAGATACACAATTTGAAGAATTATGCTCGTTCCATACAGAAACAGAGACAATATTGTGTGATGTAGCTGATAAATTAACCAGCAAAGGTCCAGTCACATGCATCAAACAGTCAAAACAATTCAGTAGGACCAGAAATATTTCTGGATAGCATTAAACTACATAGAATAGCAAATATGTTCAGAAAAAAATCTAAAGTTGCTATACAGATTTTTCACGAAAACAATAAAAATTTGGAAAATGGAATATTTACTCAGTTCTGCTTGCTGCTTACTGTGGTATGAGCAGTAACTGTCCTTCATAAAAGAATCTTCACAATCCCTTTCTCTTAGATTTGAAACGCTTAGTATCATACAGCTGTACAGATGTGGCATTTCAAGTGTGGAGAAGAACAATTCCATTCTCATCATATCTCTCTTTCTAGAGATCATGACTCTCCAGCCTGTCTGCTTTGGTGAGACTCTCCCTGATATGATCAGCACTCGCAAAACCTTCAACAGAGCTTTTATAGTGGGTTTTATAAGAGTTAAAGCTTTGTTCACACGTGAATGGATAGAGACAATGGGTATTTCAAAGCTTTCGGCATGCTTTAAACAGAAAGTACTAACTCTAATTGCCCCTGTGAGCCATTGAAAAATCCTACTTCATAACCCAGACTTTATCAAACTAAAGGTTAAAAATCTCACTTCCATTTTAAATGCTTTTCTTAACCCAAAGTGTAGCCGAAAAGAAGTGATTGCAGTAAATGGCTCTTTTAAACAGATAATAGGCTTTCTGACTGGTGTTCCAAATGAGACCTGGGAAACAAGTAGCCAAATATAAAAAATATTATTTTAATCTAATTACCTCCTCTCCCTTCTCCAGCAGAAATGACAATTCACAGAAGGAACCAACACAACGGTTGAATCTAAGTCATGACTACAGCTGCAAAAGCTAATAAATAAGTCAGTTGGGGTTTTTTAGGAAAGGGATGGATTTAGCCACAGCATAGATGGGAGGAGTCTCATAAACATAAACAACTCAATATGCACTTTACCCCACGACATGCATCACATACTGTGGGGTTGCAAGGTTACAGACAGTGCAGGTTCCCATGCTGTATGAATTTCTGACTATTCCTTTCCTTTACACCTGGGACCTCCAAGCAATCAGTTGGGTTTATCATTCCTTCCAGGACTTGTTTTGCTTACTGGGTGGATTTGTATTTGTGCTCTTGTAGAGATCAAATACTAATTTTAAATAGAAAGGAAACCAGTAGCTGAATTTCTAAGATATGTTATTAAAGGAATGATGACAATGAAAATCACAGATTAGGGATGGGGAAAAAAAAATAACTGAATAGAGTATAAACTATAATGAATTGTGTACACACACACTCACACACATGCACATATAGCTAACCACAAAAAAACACAAAACATAGTATTTGAGTAGACCAACGAAAAGCAAGATCATGAACATTGCATAAGATGATTAAGGGGATAGCATCAAACATATGGAATATTCTCATGCTAAAATACACAAAGGATTCTATTACTATTGAATTTTCACCAGCTGCAAACTTTGCTAATATTGTTACAAGAACACATGGATGGGACATGCTGCAGGACTAGCATCAAGGGGTTTCAACACTGCTAACTGCAGTCTTCATCTCTCCCAAAACTGTCCCAAACCCATGTTCTTCTGCCAGGGTATTTCTCAGACCCAGCTCATAGCTGCTATTTCTTTCTAATCTAAACTATGCTGGAGATGCACGTGTTGTAGCACAGGAAGAAAAAGAGACAGGGCAGCTGAAGGCTCCTTCCTACTTTCTCCTCACTCTCTTCCTCCCCAGGGAAAGTGCACGATATTGGAATCAGACTTTCATAAAGAATGCAGCATCCATCAGCCTCCACAGAGCACAGACTGCCCAGTAAAAATCTGTTGCTTTTGAAGAAGTTTTGCTAGGTGCTGAGCTCTTTCAATAAAACTGACCTGAGTTATGACCACTGAACAATGTCAAAAATTGGCTCCCTGTGAGTATCAAATGTTTAATGTTCAGCAGCACCTAAGTGCTGGTGCATAACAGGAGCTTGATCCTCAGTGCTGGGATAACTGAGTTTCTGATTTTGGATAGTAAATATCATCAGGTGTACCTGTTCTTGCCCATCCTTGCATTAGTAAGACTTGCTCACATAATTAGCAGATACTGAATCATGTCCACATTTTCCCCAGTATTTTCAATTCCAGAAGGAGAGGGTGACCTGCCTCGTATGGACACATTGAGTAAGACTGTTCTTTCTAACAAGTTATTGCAACTGCTGTTCTTTTTGTAAGTTATTTAGTTTTATTTATTCATAATATAACTTAGCACAATTTTTTTCTCCACTTATATCATTATTGTAACAATAAGTGTCACTGATGCAGCAGCAAGAACAACCCAGAGAAAAGATTGCAACTCATTATCATTCATTACTGTAGCGAAGAGAGATTAGAAACATAATGGAAACTGAGAGAAGATGCACCTTGGTGTCACTCACCTTGTACTTCGCTTGGAGCCAGGAACTTCCATAGACTGTGACAGGGACTCAGTCGCTGACTGCCAGTCAGTGACCTCGGGTGGGTCACTTGACCTTCCAATGACTTCATAGCCCCACTGCAAGCTCAGATAAAAACTACATTCACATGGAAACCCAGTGCTGTATTGGAGGAGAGGTTTCCTACTTTTCCAGCTATATTTTTGAGCTTGTGCAGATAGAGCTGCTTAGTGAGTTATAGTTATTTAATACTTCCCATTATAAGACCTCATTTTCAGATGCTGTAACTTTGCCAAATGTTAATAATCTGAGCAAAAAATGTTTCATGCTGTTTGACTGCCACAGTGTGACAAAAGAAGCAGTAGTAATATTTAAAACTTAAAGAATAATTTCTAAGGATGCAGAGTTTCTAAAGAAAAAAACGTTTTTTCTGTGTTAGAATAATTCTTACAGTACTACAGACAAGTCCTCTTCCTTGATAGAATGATATGATATTTTTCAGGGAGTGCCATTTCAGTTGGGAACTTGCCTTTTGCCATCCTCTTGAAATCTATGTATTTTTTGGTCAAATTTTTTAGTTTCTTAAAAAAACTATTCTCTAATATTTTTTTGAATGCAATTTCAATTTAGAGGCCAAGTTATATAAAAGTTTTCATCAACATACAGAATGTTTTATTGTGTCCTTAGCCTGAATAGGCTGAATAGTTAGGGTTGGAAAGGACTTTAAGATCTAGTTCCAACACGCAAGGGTCATGGGAGGACTGAGCATACTGCATCTCCTCACAGCTTCTGAGGAAGAGCAGTAAGTGCAGACTCCAACAACAAATAGCTTGCAAAGTTATTCTGTGAATGAAACTATGAACATGTCTGTATTATAGCTGAATGGTGCAATGACAGCATGTGAAAACATATTTGGTCTATTTTATACCAAGGTGTCTTCCACTTTGGATATCTACTGCAAGAAAAACCCAAGGTATACATGATCTGTACTAACCCTGGAGGGTTTGTCCAACAGCTGAAGAGCATGCTGCTGCATCATCACCTTGCTACTCCAACAATACAGCTCAAAGCAGTTAAGCATCCTCCATGTGCCAAAATTCTGCTTCTTGATTACAATATAGCTTCATCCTCTGAGGCCTAATGCTTTATCTGCACAATCACAGGTTTCTCTGACAGCAAACTCAGGATACAATGCAAGGTACAAAAATACAAGTGGTCTCTGCGTGAGCTAGATGATGTAGAAGTTTTCTGTGAATGCACATAGTTCAAGCTTTGCTTCACTGTGTCTACATTGATTCAGCTAGAATACTGAGATAAGTTTGAACTCCACTGAACACATCTGCTCTGCAGTATGCCATGTGGACTCATACATCAGGAAAGAAGTAAAGCCTAAAATCCAGACTACTAGAGATCAGCTGGACAAATAACCTGTAGTGTGTCCTTTCCTTCTCCAGGCAATGGCACTAAAAATAATCTCTAATAGGGTCTCCCAAATGCATGGATATGAAGACGGTGGGGGGAAAAAAAAAATTTCTGAGATATGCTCCTGGTCTTGGAAATCAAAGCTCCAAAGTCTCTAAAAATAGATATTCACCTTAAATTTAGAATTTTCTAAGGGAGAAGAGATGCTGACTGAGCCTGCTGCTAAGTGAACACCATCAGGTTTTTCAGAAGCTCTCAGTGTGTAAGTGATAATAATCCTTCTGAGAGCACAGCCAAACAATTCATGACGATGTTGGATCCTACTCTCATATAAACTCATATTTGGAAGTGTTCCAGGATAGTCTGACAAAATCTTTCGTTAATATGGAAATGACATCTTACTAAAAGCTTTCTATGGGAGAATTCTTCATATGCCATAGGACACAGTGGGTCACTGAATTCAGCCCCAGGCAATGAGTGTTGCATAATCTCATTCACATATTTACCGAGATTCATCTTACTATTAACTAAGGTTACTTGGTTTAGGACTTTTTTTCCTATTTCTTAGAAGACTGTTCTAAAGTTCAATTGATAGAAATCTTCAAGTTATCATGCTAGTTTCAATGAAACTGTCATCACAACAACCTTCACAAGTTCCAGGTTGGAGTTTCTTATCAAATTTCTGCCAGGATAGCAGATACTTTATTGATGAGTAAGTTCAGATGTGAGAGATAAAGACCTTTCTTCTGTGATCTTGATGAAGGAGGAAGCTCTTGATCCAAACAAGTAAAAGCATTATGTCATGGTTTCCTCCATCTCAGGAAAGTGACCTGGCCACTAAACATTTGTCCAGGATGGTATAAGAATCTTTTATCAGAATGGGAGTTGGCTTTCCAGAGTCCTGTTTGCTTTTTCCTACATGAAAAAGACTGAAAATTTTTTATTCTGAACTTTTCAGCAGACAATTTTATGGTTCTCCATTCACACTTATGCATTGCAACAAAGAGAGAATGTTGCCACCCCCAAGCTTTCAAAAAAAATGATCTGGGCCTTCAAAATCATGACTGGCTTAAAAATACCAATCTTTCAAAATAAAACCATTGAGATTTTTGTCTCATGGATTTGACTTTTTGGACCAGAAATTTTGGCTTGTTAAATGACAAATGGGCTTTTCACTTAAGTCAGTGAAATTAGGGCTTCGAGTTTATACATTCCCATGCTAATTTTAAAAGGCTGATTCAGCCTACATTGCAGAGGTATTTGGAAGCAGAGACACTGAACAGCTTCAGTAACTTGGGACTGTATTTGGAGCCTTGCAGAAAACACTGTATAAGAGGAGCGAGAGAATATAAGAGGAACGAGAGAATATAAGAGGAAGGAGAGAACTTGAGTAAGCTATATCTGCTCTGTGGAGCCTCATACTCAGGGGTTGAAAAGTCCATATGTTAGCATGAGTAGCTGCTGTACCACAATAGGGGAGGAAGGAGAAAACCCTCCATGGATCTGTGCAACGTTCCATGGGAAAATCCATCTAGCTCCATAGATGCTGTATGAAAACAGGGTTCCCAGTATTTGAAGTGGTATAATTTTTACTCATTACCTGTATTCCCCTTTTTATTCTATCTTATGAAATCAGCTATTCTATTATGCCATTTGTTGTCAGGTCTTTGTTGCTGAGATCTAGAAAGAGGGAGTGTGTCTCTCCCCAGTGCAGAACAAAAGCAAGCTTCAAAATTCAGTCTAGAGCCATCTCTGTTCAGTCCAATTCAATAGCAGAGATCAACAGCTTGCTTCCTCTTAAGCACAGCACAGATGCTGTGAACTGTCTTCAGCCTAGTCAACAGCCTGCAGTGTGGACAGAAAGACCATGAACTGACACATTTAAAGAGCTGATGTCTTCTGTGAAACCCACTCTTCATTATGCAGATGTAGGCAGCACCCCTAAATATATTCAGAATTAAATAATTAAATAGAAATTACTAGTAAAAATTAATTAATTTAATCTAAAAATGTTGTCCAGGTCCTACGTAGTTCCTAGTGGTTTCTGGATTTGGAGGGTTTTTTTTAAGTAGCGTTTGTTACAGAAAAAGAACTTCTATTATTGCCTTTTTTGAAATAAAGTACTGCAGCTGCTAATGCAAGCTCTAATTAAATGCACAAGTCTGAATTTGATATTTGCTGGTGTCTCCAGTCATTTCTCAACTCAAACTGCAAGACAGACTCAAACCTGACACCTCTGGATCTTTCATAGAATATCCTTCCCTCTGTACAAACTTCCCTCACATCAAAAATGTGGCTCAGATATTTGCGTGTGCATGTGTGTGGGTAAAGGACGGAAATTTAACAAGCTTTTATTATCCACTGTTAGCATTAGCCTGAATCTTTTGGTTAGTCGGGAGTTAATTGCCAAAAGGTTTTATGGTATATCTAATTGCGTCAGTCATCCTTCCATGCCATGAACCCTACCAGACTGCCAGTGTGCCCTGAACTCAATCAGAGTATAAGAGCCCATCAGTTATTTAGTATGTGTTAGAAGCATGCATTTTCTTTTCACTCCATGTGAAAATAGTTAACCACAAGGAAAGAGTCCCACCCCTCCACTTTGCAAAATGGTGAAATTAAGTTTTCCGTACAGCTACCAGGGGACTGCAGTAAATTACCCTGGTAACAGAGTTTACATTGATTCTGAAAAAAGCACTTGTCCATATGTAACAACGATAACCTTTTAGAAGGTTTGGAAAACAAATCTGACACCCCATTAAAAGGCAAATGATTTTTTCTCCACACAAGAAAAAGAAACTTTTAAGACATAGAAGGCTATTAATAAATAATGGGGCTTTTTTATAGGAAAGGCTGACATGAAAGCTTAAGCTATAAACTGTATCAGAGGCAGTATTTTGACTTGTGTGGTTTATTTGTCAAAGCAGTGAGATGGGATCTCATTTTTATTAGCTGCACAAAAGATATTTTATTGAATGTCACATTGTAATTTGATTTTAAAAGGAATAGAAAAAATTACATTTTCTCAGATATGTAATATTGCAAAAACATGATAGTCATACTAACCACTAACCACAATGAGTAGAAATATAAGCCCTACAAAATATACACTAGTACCTTACCAATTCAGATGTGCATTTTGGCATTCCACGTACCAGAATATTTTTCTTGAATCCATTTTCATTTACGGCTGTCAGAATAATATATTAAAAATATATGCAAGTTATTAAATTATGTATGCAAACAACCAACGTAAGAGCTAGATTTGAGGAGAAGGACAGCTTTTAATATTTTAAAACTTTTCTTCAAGCTCATTCATATAGATCACTTCTAAAAAAGATCATAGCTGAATGCAGTAGAGAACAGTGATCAACACCTAGATATAACAGGAATGGGAATAAGGAGACTAAATAGAATATAAAGTAGCCTGTAGAGATGATGATCTTTTTCACGTTGCCATTGACTGCCTGAAAATTGTTTAGCCTCCCATGGTCCTCCTCTGTGTCCATGCTTGTAAGTGCTACTGCCAAAGGAGGCTCAATATCTGAAGAAAGAAAGATGCAGTTCCAGCTCTGTTTCTGTTTCTGGTTTTTTGCCACACAAAAGACTGGCATCATCCCTGGGTGGGCAGCCTGGCCTTGGTCCCAAGATGGGAACATTATTGTAGAGTGCTCAGCCCCTTCTCCCCTCCAAAGCCACTCCACCCATCATGCTGTTCATCCCTGTCACACAAAGACGGTATGCCCATACCAAGCAATTGCCAACCAAATGTGTTATTACAACTCACAGGTACCACTGAAATGTATCACATTACATTTCCACTGAAACTGATCACCATTACACAACTCCCACTATGAAAGAGCAGAGTCCTAGTGACAGGGATGCATATTTTAATTGCTAATACTTTTATTAGCACCAAACCACTGAATTGTTATACTTCATCAACAGGCTTACATTGTGTCATCCACCGAAACCACCCAGAGAGCGGTTCCTCACTGCTCAATTTCTACAAGTAAAATAGAGGGAAAAAAGAAGGAGAAACATTAGTAGGTAAAACAAAATCACCTTAAAAAATGTAAGTAGAAAGACGTATATTCTACAATACCACCACTACTCCACCAATTTAAATCCTGTTTACCCCACTGAAGTTGTCACTGTCCCTTGGACCATCAGCAGCCCTCCATATCTTGTCTCTAACTCACCAGCTGGAAGGATGTTGCTAGTTATCAGCTCTTACTTCAAGATTCAATATCGTCCATCCTTACATAATCTTTAGATAACAAAGTTTCTGGCAGAAACTCAACACAGTAAGCACTTCGTAAACACTTATAGAATCATAGAATAGTTAGGGTTGGAAAGAACCTTAAGATCATCTACTTCCAACCCCCCTGCCATGGACAGGGACACCTCACACTAAACCATGTCACCCAAGGCTATGTCCAACCCAGCCTTGAACACTGCCAGTGATGGAGCATTCACAACTTCCCTGGGCAACCCATTCCAGTGCCTCACCACCCTTACAGTAAAGAATTTCTTCCTCATAGCCAATCTAAACTTCCCCTGTTTAAGTTTGAACCCGTTACCCATTGTCCCATCACTACAGTCCCTAATGAAGAGTCCCGCCCCAGCATCCTATAGGCCCCCTTATCAATTCTTAATCCTTACCAGGGATAGTTTAAAACCTGATATAAATGGGGAGCATGCAAGAAAGATAAATGCTACTCCAACCCAAAAGGGTGGGATTTAAAAATATTTAAGGAAATTTTGGGGTCAAAGACATATCCACTTACAACAGACCTTATGCTGTACAAATATTTGAGGCCAGAACTGGTAATGGCCTATCTTGGCATGAGTGTTTATTTTTAGGGCTCTGACTAAAGGAGTAGGATGCAAAATGCATAAACATATCTACAGCTCCTGTAGGATGCCTGCTGTAACCTCTACACAAGGATGTTGAAACATATAGAGTGTATTTCAATACATAGAATTTCTTTAATGTCTTAGTGCAATTGTATTCCTTCTCACTTTTATCATGAAAATTTTGTTCAAGAGATGGAATGAGGATTGCTTTCCCAAACTGCATAATTTGGTGATTGGTGTATTTCTCTGAGAAGTAGGTGTTCCTGTCGGGAGAAGAATAACTTGGTCAAATTTTGTCTGTTCTCAGGTAAACACTATTTCAAAATCAGATCCCTACCATTTCCTCTGCCAGCTGGTTTTGAAAAGAAAGCAGTAGCTCCCACTACCCTGTGTGAAAAGCTCTCTCCGGGAGAGCTATAAGGTAGCTAGCAAGCAGCCCACATACTCAAGGGGACTGGAATAGGGAAATGCCAGTTTGTGGCAGCTGGTTGAGGTAAAACAGAAGTGTGATATTAACTGCTAAGCCTGAGAAGAGTAAGACACATATGAACAAATAGAAAAGCACAATTCTGAGCTCTGGGAACCTCTCCAGTCAAAGAGGGAAGTTCACAGAGTTTCTGACTAGTTCTAGGATTAGACAGGAGCATGTTCTGCCTGAAAGAACTAGCCAAGTATTACCCACTTTACAAAGACCTAAGAAATTTCTGGAGATGAAATCAAAAGATGTGAACAGAAGTTCAGTAGAGAATGATACACAGATGCCTTCATAAGGAGTAAGAGCGACTTAGAACATGAACCACAACAGCAGCCTCTTGAATCTTCAACAATCCTAAGAAATGACCTCACTTCAGAGGTCCTACAGTAAACCTGTCATTTTGCTGTTAATTTTGCAAAATGTAGAAAAGTGTCCAACGTAAAAAAATGTTACGGGGTTTTGGGTTGGGGGGGGGAAGGGGTTGGTTTTTTGTTGGGGTGGTTTTTAATATGCCCAGAGCTAAGCTGTCAGGGCTCAGAGACTCTTTTGATTGGTTGGGATTTTTTAATGAAAAAAATATTAACAAGAAACACCAAATTTAAATGTGAGTACCATAGTACCTCCTGTTTGCCTTACCTATTTGTATCTATCAAATCTGTCTTTGGCCACCAGTAAGGGCCTCCAGTGTAATTGCCCATAACTGTTTGGAAAGTTGATAGGGAATATCCATTTGTGGCCATCAATATCTTTTTATGCTGGAAGAGCTTAGGCCTTCCACTGCACATGTATAATAGCATCAACGGTTGGAATAAGCCGCACGGGACCTGAATAGTTTAATTGGAATATGAAATATTCCTATGGCTACCACATGTCTGACTTTTCCTAGCCAGTCACACTGGGCAGGCGAGGGCAGCTTATCCCTGTCAGAGACAATACATTTATTCTGCAGGCAGACTCCAGATGAGAGGGATTCAGGTTACCACAAAGCAGCACAACATCTCCCACACACGTACGTCTAAATTACAGCCTTGCTTTTGGGAACAAAGGCCTTCAGAGATGTCAGCTGGGCACCTCCCCATACCCGCAACCTTTGCAGGGTTTTTTGTTCAAAACATTACTTTGCTACTCTGCTGTCAGGGTAACCATACCCCTGCCAATCTTATTAGCATCTGCTTCATCTCATCATTAGCATACTTCATTTGCAATTAGCATATCCTAATTATTACAGGGCACCTGACAGAGCCCACAGCAAATTGCGGCAGGAAGAAAACAAACATGTCTACCTCCCTGGCTGACTCCACCTTACTTTTTCCTCTCAGCCACCACTTTCATGGCTGCTTTGCTGAATGATCCTTGGCAAACAACTGTTACTCTATCGCTGAATCAGATTTTGCATGGCCTTGACTGGCTTAAGCTGCAGCGTTGGCTGTGTGTGCCTGTCCCTGACACTGGACTAGGGTACTGTTTGCACTGCTGCTGTGGTGCACCTCTCATCTCCTCATATTCTAAAATCAGCATGGGAATGATCCTTAGCAAACATCCAAACATTTCAAGATATGGCCCAGATCAGTAAGTTCTTTGGTTTCTATGTGGAATGGCAATGAAAAACATTCTTCTTACAGCATTATAGTGAGGGATCAGACCACTTTCGAAGAACTTTAATATCCTTTTAGGAATAACATCATGAAAATATAGTGTAACTAACGATGGCTTTGACATTTTAAGTCCAAGGATTTTTGTTTATTAATTATAAGACTTAAATGAATTTCAGCTTTTTAAATTCTGCAGATGGTGACTAACACGTCAATATCCAAGTACTTATTAGATTTACAAGAACATTAACTTTAAAGGAATTCAAACCAGATTTCTTCTATTGATATTACATTGTTGTGCCAATCTCGCAGCAGTTGGTATGTTATGAAGAAAACATCAGTGGGGTGTGCTATTACTCTGCAAAAGTTCAAAACATGACCACAGCTGCAAACATGATACTGCTTATCTTGGTCTAATATTCTCAACCTTCTTTTGACCCAGGAGTCATAATCAACAAAAGGAAAACCTGAGGATGACTCTTAGAGGGGTTTCATTTCACCTAAACTTAAGATATCTGCCATACAGACCTCCATACCTGGAAGAGTCATCATCAACTCCCTTCAAGGTCAGTAAAAGCACTGTTAATTCCATAGTGTAGCTCATCTGAACGGTTTTACAGGTTGTCTTCTTAAGGATGGGACAAACTGTTCTCAGAAAAGCTGGCCAGCTCAGGTGTAAACCCCTAACCTAGCCAGATAAATCCAGCCTCCAGACTGATCTTTATAAACTCCATTGATTTACAACTCTGGAGCAGAGGAAACGAAAGAAAAGTAGATACTTCTGCACATTTGTACAATGAAATGTAAAGTCTTGTCAGGAGTAAGTGACCATTATTAGTGTGGCACAGGTGACTGTTCCCCGACTTTTTCACCCATCAGAGTCACCCTTGGTGCAATAGCTAGGGAAGGAGACAGCGAAACCTGCCAGTAGCCATGCTGCTGGATCAGCCATGAGCACCGACTTCACACTGGGGCTCCCTGGAGGACTGGGGAGCAGAACAATGAAGGGTTCATGGTGCTAGAGCAGCATATCTTCTCCCCCTTCAGGGCATTGTTGCCTTCCCTCCCCTGCATCTGTAAAAAACTCTTCTGTTATTAATTACCTTCAAACTTTTTGAAGTAAGAACAGCCTTACCATGTTATCTATGACACTGAAATTCACACTGTTGGAATTATGTTATTTATTATTCCTTTGCTCCATTAAGAACTTACACATTTTATTTTTACTAATTGCCAGAGATTGGGTGGGAATTCAGTTGATTTTCTGAAAGTTACCTTTCATTAAGCTGGAGTGTATCACTTTCAGAAATGCAGTAATGTTCTTCTGTCATGTGAGCACTATTAAAAATGCCCCCTTTTGATGTGCAGCCCCTTTAAATCTCCCTATATATGTGAAAGCTGTCTGGCTGTAAGGCAGGGGTCCTTATTTGGTTTTTTTTTACAACCTAGCAGAGAATAAAACTAATAAGTATTTCTCATTCCTTAAAGATTGATTTATTATCAGTTCCAAAAACATGCCTTTTCTTTCGGAATGTCATTTGCTTGGTTATGATTGCATATAAACAGCTGCTAAGGGTCAGCATAGGCCTTGGTGCTTGTTAATGCTTGCACTCCTTATGATTTTAGCTCAGCATAACTAGCAGTGGTGTCCTGGGATTCCAGAGTCTGTACTGATTACCAACAAAAGCCTCTTTAAGATCAGCAGAAGCAGTCTAGGGACTAATGGTGCCAAGGCAGTCTGAGGCACTGGAGCAATGCCTGAGGTCATAAAATGAGCAATGACAATTGCCCTGTCCTTGCTGATTTTATCAGCCTGAGAGATTTTCAGTATCACACAGAAGACAAAAGGAATCTTTAGTCTTAAATGAATTTATCAGGTAACATGAAGTGTTTGGAGCTGGGTTTGGATTTTTTTTTTCTGTTTGGTTTTGTTGCCGGTCATTTATTGTGTTCAAAAAGGCAGGTGGATGTCTTAGTTAAGATATATATTACAGCTTTACACTAGTGCCAGCTTCTTTCACTAGCTACTTTTTTAATATGTTTATTTTGGAGAAAGGAAGAAGGAAAAAGGGAAGTTTTACTATTTGCTATGTATTTATACATGTTGTAAAGTGTATATTATTCTTATTAGGAACAGCTAAGCTGAATGTCACATTCACTTCACCAGTAGAGTTTTCACCCTGGCTTAGGATAAAATGAAAATGATCTGTGACTATCTCATCTCTCACTCCATATGAACGCATCAGAAAACGAATATATGACTGGCACTCTGTGCAAAATGCACAGGGATCAAACTGAAGGAGTGTTCAGGCTCCTCGAGCTGTGATCATCTGAATGAGAAAGATTTCAAAGCATCGTGGGAATTCCCCAGAACTTACACCAGAGAATGAATTTGGCCTTTAGAATGAGATTTTATACATCTCATTCACACACAGCAAAATGTTTCATCACAAGTGGAGACAATTTTTAAGTGAGTCTTAAAATTAATCCCAAATGAGGAAGCCTCTCTCTAAATGAGTGAAACTTGGCAGATCTACAAATTCAAACTGAGATGCATTAGCAGATCTCATGTAAGAAAATTTGTATATCTGCCCACACTGCACCTGGTTCAAATCAGGGCTAGCAGTCACATTGCTATCAAATTAAATATATCACAGAAATAAAACATACCAATAAGTAGTTCAGGTTCACAGTGTTCTGAAGTACTGGCTATTACCACTTCCAGTAACTCACATATTTCAAGTATACTCAACTTCAGTCACTCTCAGGCCCAGAATCGCTAAAGTGCTTGGCACCAAATTCACTTGGCTTTTAAATGGCTTTTAAATAAGATCTGAACTTCAAACTAACTGCCCATTTTTGAAGGGTTAAAAAAAAAAAAAAGGAAGAAAAGATCCTGAAAGCAGCTTCCAAGACTCAAGACAGCTTTTTTTTCCTGTAGCTCTCAAAATAGAGATTGGGCTGACTACAAATAGTTTGAGACTATAAGCTTGCAATTGCTTTGCAGATCATTTATATTTTTTTATGCATAATTTTAATGATATCAGGCACAAATCATCACTAATGGCATTCCAGAGTTCAAACAGGAAGAATACAGATTCTGTAGCATAATTCATTTCTGGCAGCAGGAGAATCTTAAATCAAGATCCAGACAATTACATAAGCAGATTGGAGGTGCTTTGCTGTATATCACTTCTATCTTGGAATTGCCTATTCACTCTTTCAGCTACCTTTATTGCTCATCTCTAGGTATCCAGGCGAGGTGCCTAACAGGATGTTAACGAAGGGTCTCATTGTAGTCTATAGGGTAGGCAGAAACTTTTAGTACATTATTAAGCAAGGGAGCACAGACAGGGTCAAAAAGGGGTAGAAGTAAAATGTCAAAAGAATGAAAGAGTAAAAATGTTATCGAAGTCTCAGGGAAAAAGGTGATTTCCACTGTGCGCATTCTCTGCTCTCTAAGAAAGAACAATATGTTTTGTAGCAAAATGTTCAACTGCATGCAAACAACTCTGCATATAAGCCTGAATAATATTGAAGCTTCTCTTTAAATTTCACATGTTTTGGTCACCACATAGGTAGGCCCCTTCACAAAAGCATTCACTAGCAATTTATGTAATTTTGAAAGTGAAGAGAGATACCTCTGACCAAGAAAGACCAATTATGGACTGAAGGACTTGGAGTATTTGAGCTCAGTACCAATCTTATGGCCTTCCCACCTTTCCTACATCCATTCCAGTATGCATCGATACCCAGGTTTTTTATTTGGAGACAGACAGTGGGTTGCATTAGTCAGTTAAATGGAAGAGGTTTGGTTTTCCTCATGTATCCACTACCATCTTTGCTATCTTCAGCAGCCAAATATACTCGTATTGGTAGACTTATAGAACAAATGTTTCTTGCAGAATCAGGCAGAGAGTGGAAGGCATTGCACATCGCAGGCAGTTACACTCTCCCCCTCAGCATGCCTATTGACAGTTGGCAGCCTGCTCTTTCCTGTCTGCAGCAGGTAACACCCCTGGAAAGAACACAATACTGAAGCATTCTTTAAGGGAGAAATTCTTGCTGGACAATTCCCGAATGATATTTCCAGAGTGCCTGGAGGATGATCAGTCCATTACCTGTGATGGCTTTTGAGGTTCACTGTAATTCAAACAGAATCCTTTAAACAACCATAAGAAGTATAACTGTGTTATATGGAGATACCAAAAGACAGTAAAGCTCAGAATTCCATAAACCTATAAATGAATAGCAGTGATAGCAAACAAGGAAAACTTGAGATCCTTTGAGTTCTGTTTGTTGCTCAAGACTTAGCTAAGGGCTAAAACACATCTATGCTCTACTGACACTGTGATAACATTCTTGTGCCACTCCATGGTGTATAAACTGGCTAATATCAAATGTTTAAGTGACAGTAAGTTCTCAGTCTTGTTATGCAGAAAACACACTCACATTATCTACATTTCTGTGTTTTGAAAGGGGCATTCTGTTGGTTGAACATCCCATTTCTTTTTCCATCAAAAATGAGTTGACAGAGATGTGTGGGGAAGCACTGGTGTTCACTTGAGTTTGACTTCAGTGTCGAATCAGGATGAGTTGCAGAGAGACTCCCAACCAAGTAAGACATAACCCTAGACACTTGCATAATTTTGCCCCCATCACAACCAGTTTACTGACCAACACGAGTGAAGTTGTGTAGATACCTTAATTTGTCTTCTGAATTTCTCTTCCTGGTATGTCTCGCTATTTATAGGGAATTGCATTTGTTTCCTTTTTAAAAAATACAGATCACAGCCAAATTAAATAAAAGATATAGCTTGATTACTTGGAGAAGCATAACCTGATTATAGAAATATCCATTTTACCTAGCAGTAATAATCCCTTTTACCTAATAATCCAGAAAATTCAATCTGTTTCCAAAGTTATTCAAACCACCATTATTATTATCTTTTTTTTTTTTTTTTTTTTTCAATCCAGAAACCATAAAGACATAGTTTCAGATGTGGTTTGGTTTATAATACCTTTCTTTTTAACATTCAGTGCTACTTTAAAGTTGTGTCCAAATATGACAACATGTTGGCCTAATTTTGTGGAGACAATGATAAATAAAAGACACTGGTGAAAGAGCAGAAGCAGAATATGATCTGTTTCAGTCATATCCAGGATCTTCAGTCATTTTCTTTTCTATGAAACAGAAAACTGGAAATGCCATGAAAGTGTTTTAGCATTGGAAATACTTCTGTAAGAAACAGAGTGAACTATCGGTTTCAGCCAGATGTGGAAGTTCCAAACACTAATATTTATAAATGCTACCTCACAAAACTGTTCTATGTTGCCAACATGCAGTGAAGAGATGCCTTTCTGAACCAAAAAAGACAACATACCAGGAAAAACATTATGTGGCTAGTGTAGTTATGCAAAAATAATAGAGTATCTTAGGGCATGAATCAACAAGAAGCATCAATGAATTAATTGAAGATAATAGCAAGCAGATCCAGTAGTCCAGATTCATCAAAAATAGGTAGTATCTTAGCTCTAGGACTGGACAGAGGATTCTTTTTCTAGTTCTGTTTTCTCTAACTGGGATTTTGTTCTGCACCAGCTACTGTAACCCAGTAAGTACCTACCATAGTTAGACTGTGATCAATTAGAAATTCAGAAGCAAAGCTTCAACTTCATATCAGTTAAAATACTTCTCTTATAGTGCCTTCAGACAGAAACATCTTGGTGAAAATGTTTTCTGGTTTTGCGGGTAGCCGAATAATTTCCAAGAAATTCAGCATATATATAGCTTTCATTTGCTTCACAGCTTGTAAAATCCCAGTGATCGCTTGAAACCTGTCAGTTTCTTGCTTTTATATACCAAGTGGTAATTCCCAACAGAGGTACAGAGGTACAGAAAAGATGGAAAGATCCCACATCCGGTACTATGTGAAAATAATGTGATGATCCTGTTGCTGTAGAAGCAGCAGTTGCTGTATACAGTCACTGCTGTGACTAGCCATATCTGCCCACTTGCATGAAAGGAAGGCACATGAATTCAAGTAGACAAGCGCATCATAGTCCTTACACATGGCCCATGCATCCTGAGTGAGGAAAGTCTCTCACAGTACTGCTTGACTTCTCCTTTCTAGAAAGTTTAATATGACAAGTAGGACCTTATACTGAACATGAATAATCTTGGAATTGAATTTCTCATGAGGTTCAAACCCTAATTTGATAATCAAAAGAGATTTTTAAAGTACCTCTGCTTTGCCTAATGCAGATGGAGAGGGGTAAATGGGACAGTGAAGGAGTCTGAGGTTGCTTGTGGACAGTTGAACTGAGTGATGACGGGAAAGTGAGGGAATAAAAGCAAGGAGCACAGCTGGCTAGTGGCTGCAAGGATATTTGGTTGACAAAGGCACAATGCAGCCTCTGAGTTTACAACCCTAGGCTCTGAACTCAGATATTACTGGCACTTCAGGGAAACTAGCAGGGAGCTCTGGAAGCCTTCTAAACCAAATATTAAACAATTTCTCCTGGTGCATCTTTTAAAATAAAACTGCTCATCTGAAAAACATATGATAGCTAGATAAGATGATCTCTGCAGTTTGCAGCATAACTGAGTGATTCATTTTAGCTCACAAACTAATCTTCAAATAATAGTATTTCTCCTAATAGTTATGTCCAGCTTCTCAATGAAACAGTAATAAATGGAATACTAATAGTGATGTCTGATCCACTAGATTATTGTTTAGGGTGTATGTAGAAAGCTTATTAAGTAGACAGACTTGGCAGCCTAGATAAGATGAGCTATTTAGTGTGAGAGATAAAGCAGAATGGACTGCAGGATCAAGCAATGACTGTGTGAAGGACACTATACGTCCGAACACTCCTTCTTCTGTGTGAACATATACCAACCTCTCACACCCTCTGTCCACCTTGCCTACTTACATGGGGAAGTCTTTAGCACAGGAATGATGGGTATTTTCAACCTCCACATAACAATATATACTAAATTCAAGGTTTCAGATTACAAATACCTTTAAACTTTATCTACCAGATGGTGCTAAGTATTCATAAAATTGCTTGTGAACATGCTGCTATTTTTCTCTGTATTTGATGGGCTTAGCTGCTGGTTCAACATACAAACTGAGAAAAGGGCTGTGGCCCAATTTGGTGCTACCTTTATTTTAAATAAACATTTTCCTTTACTAGTAACCTAGTGATCATGCAGTGTGCTAAGAGATTCAGATTTGGCCCCAACCCACTGTAGACCAAGTAAACTCAGGCATTTGAGTCATTAGAAGAATCCCTCTTAATATTGCATGTGTAATTGCAGCAAAAAGACTACCTCTGTTTACTTCTCCTGGAATGGCTGTAGCGTAGACAAGCAGACTCTGTTGACATTTCTCAAAACCAATTATTCATTCCCGAACAATTCAACTAGTCTGATGCTCCTGCCTCCTTTTTAGGTCATGCTTTTCATGTAGATATTTAAAAGAATTGTTATGCAACCCATACAAAAACCTTATTATTGTAAAACACATTAAGTTAAATGTAGAAACTAATCACAGCATAAAAAGAGGATTAGATTGAATATTGCCATTGAAGAAGATGCCTGTTTGACTCCTTTTGAGTGCTGGTGTATCAAATCTTTACTTAAGCCTTCAGCTTGCCTACAAAAGTCAGTCCTTTCTCTACCCATTAGTAGATCTCTAATTTAGGGAAAAGCCATGTTCGTGGGACTTCTCTTCAAGGCTGCTGTGCAGTGTAAACCTAAAGTTCAATATTTTTATAAATGTTTGCCAAAAGTTAAGGAATTTATTCAAAGATGTTAGAAATAAATAGTTATTTTCTATTAGGTCAGCTAGCTCATCTGTGTTGCCAAAAATAAAAGACGTTCCTTCCAATGCAGTCCCCAGTGTTTTGCTTGGCTGCACTTCAAGTGACTCAAGCCAGAAATATTTTTATATAATTCTACATTGTTTATATCTTATAAAAAGTTGGACTTGTCTGTGATAAGGAGAAATATCCCAAAGATGCCATAGGTGTCCTGATAAAGACCAACATCTCAGAAATCTGTGACCTTATTCATCGCAATACAGGTCTCATAATTTCATAAGAAAATGAAATTATAAGACCCAGAAAAGAGCTGGCACCAGAATGGGACAGACTGTGAGAGTCTTACTCAAGCAAAGAAGTACCTGATTCCACAGGCATGTTCCTTGACTTGAGAGGATCAACTTATTATGAGCCTGCATTTAGTATGAATGAAGGTACTGTAAATTATCACCAAAAGTGAAAGTGCTTTTACATGACATTTCCATTCAAAACTGTTATAAAATATTTCTAAAATTGGTTGGAACTTATAGATTAGTTGTCCAGATGGGTGAGATAATGTAGTAGCAACTTTTGCAACATCACCTATTAAGAGAACAAAAGGTGACTAATTCAGCTGCAGACTTCTGAGATGTTGTGAAGTCAACCCCACACAAGACCACCTGCTAGAATACAGCAGTAGATAACATAGTAACTAGACTTGAATAAAACAGAATAGATAAATGAATTTATAACATAGAAGTTACATGTGACTTAAGAGAAAATCAGAATTATTAAGTACAAGACCACATGTTAGAAGATAAGTCCTGTAATATATATCTTAACAACAGCAAAAGTGTAATCAGTTTAGATATAAGAAAGGTGATGTCACCACCATCAAACCACTGAGGTCTTCTTACAATTAAGATTAATTTATGTGTAAAGAGGAATTTTGAAAGACTCAGGTAAGTCTTGTATATATCAGCATATGCATATATGTATACATAAGTTTTGGTGGGTTTATTTTCCATATGCAGTCTTTAACAGATTAAAAGTGTTACAAAACTGGAAGGCTGACTGTTCTTTTGGCATTTCTGCTTGAGAGCAGAAGAAAGGGAGCGAGCTTATTCTCATGAGGTTTCCAGCAGATTTCATGGTCGAACAGGTTAAAATAGTTTGAATGAACTCCACATAAACATCGGGGGCCAGATTCATGGGATATTCCAGCTGCTTTGGAGCAATCCAGTGACACAAAGCAGCAGTAAAACCCACTTTACTGGCAATTTAAGTCAAGTTTATAGCTGCTTTGCATCCCCAGAACAGCTCAAAGCAGCCAATACCAGTGGAACCCACTCTGAATTTCTGAGCTTTGAGCTGAACTGCAACCTAGCTCCACAAATCTTGAATCCTACTAGACATACCACCCTAACTCAGCATGTGTCTGTTCATCACCTTTTTTTACAGAATGATTGCAATAATCTAATTAGGCACTAGAAGTACTACCAGTCAATAATCACTCCTTGAAGCCTAAGGTTTAAACAAAAGCACAAAACAAAAGAAAACAACTTTCAATGAGCTCAGGTAAGTGTTCTGTAAAGAAATGTGTCCCAGGCTCTAAGCAACTAACCAATGGTCAGTTAGAGAAATGCAGACCCAGAGCTAGACAAAATTAAGTGTAACAGAGAAAAAAGACATAGCATCTGGCCTAGGAAAAGGGTACATATATAATAAATTTGGATTTAACTTAAAGTTGCAGACCTATGAAGGAAGAGCAAATATGTAAGGACATGTTACCAAGCATATAGAAAAGTCATCCTCAAGTATATTCTAGAGTAAAGAAGAAAAAAACGTGAAGATGGACATCATATTTCTCCAGTAAAAGAATGTAGAAGCTGACAAGTCTACTTTATACCCCCAACACCCTCAACAGAAGAATGAAACTGCCCACCTTAGGACCCAGAGGATCAGGGAAAAGAGCATAGTAACAGAAAAAGGAGTAGAAACTAAGCATGTGTATAACAATTTTAACAATATTATTTCTATTAATGAGACTTTCTGTAGAAAAACAATCTTTTTCGAAGCAATTAAATTTCAGTGAAATATTCTTGTATTATACTGTAAATATTTTCGTTATGACAACAATAAATTCTTGGCTTTATATGCAAAGTATGTTTCTTTTTTTGTCCATAAACAGTGTTGTGAGCATAACAACACATGTAACAAATAACAGCCATCACCCACCACATCCCAGAATTTTTCAGAAATGCATTATTGAATGTTCTTGAAGATATTAAATATAATAATTATGAGTACCATGTGTACCATTAACAAAATGTAGTATGGGGGCTAACTGAAAAATTGTGAGGAAAATAATAACCCTGCACTTAGAACAAGATTTACCTTTTATGTGATAAATAAGGCTTAGTCTCCATACCTCCTCTGGTATGAAGTAGAACAGTCATGAAGAACCAGACAGTCATTCACTAGGTGAACTGGGAGTCTCTGGAGCCGTAGCATAATGTTATTGACTGAGAAGCTAAATTAAGGTTACACCATGATCCGTAAATACAGTATTTCCTGATTTTTTCAGTGCTTCATTTAGGAACCTTAATATTCTTTAAACCACAGGTATTTAGTGTAATCTATATACAATATCTATTTTCTCATTAGATTTTTTTTTTTTTTTTTGCTTTTCTGTCTGTCCCTTAATAAGGATGGATGGAGCAATTAAAGCAAAACTCCACTTCAGAGCATACTGCAAAACCCACAAGGAGCTTCTGCCTCTCAGAGTGCTAGAGGGCATAGCTGGCAGCAGCTGTGCCATTTCTTCTAAAAGTGTTATGTATATATTTATGTATATACTTTCCTGCATCTAATCATTTCAGATGGACACTCAGAAGGAAGCAGAAACCATGACCTGATTTATTCTCAACTGCCTTTGGTGTCTATTAGTACAGTCAGTATATAGCCAAAACAGTTTTGCAGAGGAAAGTGGAGGTAAAAGGGAACAGATTCTTTAACCTCCACAACCCTAGTATATCCATAAGAAAATACCCTACTACTACCTTGCCCATTTTATGTGATTATATCTCTGCATGCGAGTTTTGTCTAACACTATACTCACATCTCTGAGCCAATATGCAGTAGTTTTTCCTTCACTTTTCTCTCATTGCATTTTTAGACAGGATATAAATATACTAGAAATTCATTTCAGTCCTAGTTTTCAACTTCAGTAATTTCAAGAATAATAGAAAAAAAAAATGCCCATTTCCATTGTACATATGTTGCAGTGAGAGAAATTTATACCCTATATTATCGAAGTCAGAACACCTAGAACTGAATTTAGGATACAAAATTTAAGTTAATTCTGTTATTCACTGGAAAATTTTCTTCCTCTAAATCTTAATAAGAAGTTCTGGACTGACATGTAGACTAACTTATCCTATGTTTCCACTCAATATATTGCTTATTTGATGGGGAAAATCAACGATATATTGTAGACACCTCATCCAGCCAAAATGCACAACAAGAGTATGAGTGTGAGCTACACCAAAAAGAACCATGGGGTGTCTTAGACAGTCACAGGTTCATCTTCAGCTAATCTGAAACCAATGCCTTGCATCCCATAAGCAAATAAACTTTTCTGATTTGTGATGTTCTGATTTCCGAATTAAAATTCTTAATGCAATTATATCATGGTAGTCAGGTGAAGTTCCCGATGACTGGAAAAAGGGAAATATAACCCCCATTTTCAAGAAGGGGAAAATGGATGAGCTG